>JAZHYW010038902.1:0-183926 GCA_037355805.1 Ixodes ricinus | reverse complement strand
AAGCTGGAAATATGATATTATAAAATGCGATTATGATGGCGGGATTACTAGGCCAACATGTGCCCTGAAAGTGTCCAGACACTGCGTTGTGTGATGTGCGATTTCGGTTGTATGACGGAATAAGCGCGTCTTATTTCTTGGTTATGATCGCAAGGTAACAGCCCTTTCTTACCAAACTGACCGATCAGCCAAACCCTCCTTTATGCTCTGAATAGCAACAAAAAAAGCTTCCGCTGGACTCTTTCCGCAACACTGTGTCGGCATATCGGCCGAATACGGCGGGCTTCTAAGCAGCTCCTCATGCGAAAGATAGGCCTGGCTTAACGCAACTTACGCTCGGCTTGGCTGGTAATGGTGACAAACGACGTCTTCGATGGTTGCGTCACGTTCATGTCTACGTCCCACTCGAAACCCTTCGCTCAGTTTCGCAATGTGGCGGCCTGCCAGGGCCGCTTCCGAGGAACGCTGGTCGCGCTCGGGAAAACAAGCAAGGAAATAGAAAAGTGCGATTCATTTTATTGTACTCCTTAATCGCCAATATCGCCACTCGGCGCTGGAGTGAAAAAAGGCGCGAGACTGAATTGAATAAAGGCGTAAATCGGTGATGAAAACAGCGTCGGTTGATTGATCTTTCTTACGCGGCACAGGAAGCTGGGCGACATTGAGCGGCCTTACAGGCAACGAGTCAAGCAAGTGTACAGTTCTAAGAAATCCTTAAGGGCTATTCTGAACTCTATAAATTTCGCAAATAATGAGGGATGCGTAGTTATGATGGATTGAAGTGCTTCTCAACACACTTGCAATTATACTCATATAAGAAAGTTTCGTAAAATACAAACGAAGAGGACGGGGGTAAGTAGGAGAATATATCGAACGTGAGGGGTGATTACATAATTGTTGCTCCATCTGTATTGATAGCATTGAAAATCATGTCTATAAAGTCGTTGCAAAATGCCTCGAGTAAATTTTAATATTTTATTTTAAATCACTACTGATAGAATATTGGGAAACATATATGCGGGAATTTGTTGCATATTTTTTAATAATACGAGATTTATCGCAATTGAATTATTAAACTAAGAAACTCCCGTACTTGACAATTTTTTAGAATTGACAAAGTAAATATTCTATCCCGTGGTTTATAATTGTATTTGTTTTATTGGAACACGAAAACTCATGCATAGGTAATGTTAAAATGAAAACAAAAGTCTACACACTGAAAATGGTGCGCAACGCACTTCGCAAGTCTGGCCTTTGATTGAGTCGTTGGGACTGTTGCAAGAGGAGAATTCAATTAACAGTGGCGTCGTCTATATACCGCAGTCATTGATTGCTCGCCTTTTCTTCTAATGCTGGCAACAGATATTTTATCTTATCTCAAGGAGGCCCAAGTAGCAGAGAAAATGCTACCCCTGTTTGAAAAAGTTTAGACCGTTCCCTTGCTCTCTTCTGATTCAGATTTAATTTGCTCTACTTAACTTATTACATTGTTTTAGATTATATAGCTTCTCCTTCTTGGTGCTCATAGAAATTCGCAGAGATGTTCGCGTACTCTAAGCAGTCTATGTCAGTGCAGTACATACTACTACCCTGAGAATTTAATGTGCTTCTCAAACAATTGGCATCGTGGCGTCTTTGTCTATATCAGTGCTGCGGAAGGACCACTTCATGCCCATTCCAACCCCATTCAAGGGAATCGGATTTACCAATAATTTTATTCCTCCGAACTCCTAGGAATAGAAACACACGTCCCATTTCTAGTCCTGGAATGGCAGAACCGTTCCACTAAATTCCTTTGCTTCACAACCGTAAAAAATGGCACTCGACAGCCACATTACGTCGCAGACAAATAACGTCAGCATAAAGCTGACGTTATCAAACACATAAACAACTGACAGCCATCTGTTACGAATCGTAAACACCTCGTAACAGACAACAAAATTTTAAACCACCCATTTTTTTCTTACAAAAAAAAACGGCATATATTTATAACTTCTATGATAAACATTGCAAGTAGGGAACATGTCAGGCGGTGTGGCAGTGTCCCTGCCTTGAGGCCTATGACTAGTTATATAATCTCACATGGTCACAACAGCCACAGTGTCGTGTCTCGTGGCGCCAGAAGCGAGGCCTTGTCCGCCTACAACACTACTGTTTTGATTTCTTCACTGTGGGTATCACTTTCATCCTCCAAGGAACATGAGCCGGTCAGATAACCAGGCCTTCAGTCACCTCAAGCGCAATTACGGTCTTTCAAAAGCCCTTTTGACTACATCGACACAGCTCGCATAAGAACAGAACCTATTCCATTCCAATTACATTCGAGGCAAAATGCACCTAATTCCATTTCCGTTCCATTCCCCAGTGCTGCCGCCATTCCATTCCTGTTCCATTCCGGGGTCGCGGACGGGCGGAATGATTCCGGAATCATTCCAACTCCGAAGTGGCAACTCCATAACACTGCTCTATATAGGCTAAATACGCTGGTAAATGACGCCGATATAACAGGATTTTCACTTCCATATTTCTAGTATTTCAGTCACTAATAACAATACTTAAGGACGAACACGATTAAACTGTGGGGGAACATTTAAATGCCAAATTCAACGCGCTGAACAAAGACATCGCGACATGACTGCCAATGCGGTTTAGCAATCATATCAGATGTATTCAAATACGTGTCAAGACTTAACCTTCAGGAACTTACTAACGTATTGCACACAGTGAACAAATCGAAACAAAAACCGGCTCAAAATAAGCTAGGGCTATGTGTTATGTTTAGTTAACCTGTTTGCCAACGAAAGAAGGCTGTTAAGCATGTTTCCTTGCGCAATATGCGGCATATAAACTAAATAAAGCTGTAAATTGTGGTGTTGATTCAGAATCTACTAATCCTCACACTGATTGAAACACTTCTTTTCAGAGTATCTGACTCGCTATATTTGCACCGATAATGTCTCCTCCACTTAGTTGTATCAACCACCATGACTGATAAATGCGACACGGGGAGATGAAGAAGGGGGAGGGGGGTGCGTAAGAAGAGAAACAGCATATCTCTCTCTCTCTCTCTCTCTCTATATATATATATATATATATATATATATATATAGAGAGAGAGAGAGAGAGAGAGATAGATAGATATGCTGTTTCTCTTCTTTATATATATGCGGTTGAGGTGTCCCCCGCCGATTTGTTGTGGGTACTTTGTTGTGGGGAAGCAGACAATTTGAATGTTTGACTAAACGCTGGTCACCTACTATTCCAGATAATTAATAGAGTTAATATTTTTAAACGTGGCGATTTGTAAGCGGAATAGGAACAGCCCCATTGAAATAAGTTTGGGAAACAAACTTTTACCCAGGATTGACCCAGTGCCGAAAATAACTATAATTTACATTGTGAAATAACAAAACAACCTAAATTCCAAATGCTAAGAAAGCGGCTATACGAAATCAAAACCATTAATCTAGAAGGTTCTTGAAAACCCGAGAAATAGGCCCAATTATCTGTAACAGTACCCACAACAAATCGGCGGGGAACGTCCCCAACCGCATGCCCCCTCTTTCTTTTTTTTCACAACAAACTTTTTGGGGGCCCTTTCCCAGTTTCCTCCTCACCCCTCCTCCTCTCTCTATTCCTTCTCTCCTTCCTTCTTTCCTCCTCTCCAATCATCCTCTCCCTCCTTCTTTCCTCCTCCTCCTCGAGCCTGGCGCGACGCCAGAGGAATCTGTACCCACATTTGTTTAAAACAAAGCATGACAGCTACACTAATGCGGTTTGTGCAGGTGGGTTATACGGCCAGGAGGACATTATGTGGGTAGCTAATCTTTGCGATAAGTCGGCTAATTAATTAAAATTCATTAATTAACTTTTTAATTACTGAAAATAGACATATCGTTTAAATTAGAAACTTGAAGAGCATCACCGAAAACCACTGAATCAACTGTTTTTGGAAGGCTATAACGCCGGGGAAGCATTTTACGGCGTTCTGTAAAAGCGTTCCATTTGGACGCGTTTCTAGATTTCGGTTTCTTATCGGAGCGCATCACCGCGCCCGCGGACCTGCTCCCCAGTGGCTGAGACGCGCAACACACGTGCGCCCTACTCTTCCTCCATTCGACAAGGGAGGCGAGGGGTGGCTTCGCGCCGCGACCACCGGAGAGCAGGAACGCGGGCGCAAAGATGCGCTCCGATAAGAATCCGAAATCTAGAAACGCTTTCAAATGAAGCGTTTCTACAGAACGCCGTATGCCCGGCGTTCTGTAAAATCATCGTCATAGTAATTTGAATAATTAACGATAATCTGTTAATTCGCATGCAATCATTGGCTTTAGGGGTCATGTTCGAAACTAAGTATTGACGCCATTTGCTGCTAGTGGCCAGACGAATTTAAAAACATTGCAAGAAGGACTGGTGAAGGCGAGCGGGTTGAACATGAATACATAAAATTGAAAGAATAAAACACGGAGGACAAGCACAGGACAACCACTTTCTTTCATTCATACATGAAAGAAAGTGGTTGTCCTGTGCTTGCCCTCCGTGTTTTATTCTTTCAATTTTATGTATTGCAAGAAGGTTTTGAGATATTATTCGATCCAATTTCGGGGTTTTCACCCGACTTGAAAAGTTTCACTAAAAAACAAAAAAAAGCCTCGAGCCCAGTTTAGAGTGACGCTGGGAATAGTGACGCAGTCGTTTCAATCATGTCGTCACTATTTCGGCACCGTATCCTTGGTGAGTGCGTCAATGACACAAGTGAGGACGTGACTGAAGGGACTACGACACTCTTCTAAACGTCATTGAGGGTAGGAATTTCGGCATTCTCTTTGTGGCGCAATTCTTAAATCGGGCGAAAAATGCGAAAAGTTGGTCGATTCATATCTAAAGAAAGACAGTACATTTTCGCAAATTCTTCAAAAAGGTGGGACCTAAAAGAGTAACTGCCGTCAATATTGCAATTTAAACATTATTAAAAAAAATCACTACTGTAAACGACCTAATTTTCGCTGGCTCGACTAGACGACTTCCAAAAATCCCCGCATGCTACTCTGCGCACGTCGCATTATCGATCCTCTTTGGCCAGGGAGAGGAATTGCATGGTTTCGATTTCGATTGCCCCGTTGACGAGGCACTGCATCTCAGCGCTGTATGAAAAAGTCAGCGCTCTCTTGCCTTGCACCCATTCATCTTCGTGAGAGCTCCCGGTGAAGCACGAACCTCTAGCGAGCGTAAGGACTTGCCCAGGCTTTGCGAAGAGGCGGAGCACGAACCGACCAGGTTCCATACCTTTCTGGCGGCCTCGCTATCTGTCCAGTGTGCAGCATGACCCTCCCGGCTCACGGATAATTTAAGAAGCCCACTGAGAAGAACATGAATCAGGACGACCGCCCCAGTATACTTCTTCTTCCATATGCTTTCGTAGCCCTGTTTAGACTCGTACGAACTCCGACAGGTCGGAGTTTGTACCCCTTGCCCTCCCCCCCCCCTCAAAAAAAAAGTGTTTCAGCCCTTTTATTTGCATTGGTAGGCGACACATACACTCTTACGCATTTATGAAAAGTCACAAATCTAAAATCTAAGCAATGTATTTTGTCGTGACGGGATGTCGTGAAGTTGGCAAATCGAAGCCGAAACTCTGGCCAGGGGTCCCCAAGATGTTTTGCACGATACTACATTTCTAGGATCGCTTCGATTTTGCAAAAAGGCATATTTTTGTGAATTGATCCAAAGCTGAAGGTTTTGAAGTTTCGCGGGCTCCAATTTTTTTCGAATCAAATTAGAATCCGCGCGCTGGCCATGAATTTACGTGACCACGAATTTCGGCTTGTCGTATTAGTTTCTTTCAAATATTTTAGGTAACTGCGTTATTAATATAATATATGTAATGATAATGGGAGAACTTTTGCACGCGTGTTTCACGTTCTTAAATTGTTTATCAAGGAAGCATAGCTTCTCAATCAGGTTACAGAAGTGTCAACATATTTTTGCTCGCGGAACCTATTTTTCGCGAACCGTGAATGAAGTGCGAAATTTGCCATAATTAAGTTCTCGCAAAACTTGAGTCACTCGCAGTAATTAAGAAGTTAATTGATACATTTTTGTTAATTAATGAAATTATCATGGCGATGATTCTTTCATTTAATGCTTGCGAAGCCTGATAGCTACACGTAAAAGACGGCTATTGTCAAACTCTCACTCACTTTTTCCCTTTAAAAAACGAAGTTAGAATTAAAATTAAGCTCCTTATATGACCTTCGATTTTTGCAGTTCCCTACTTTAAACACAAACCAATTTTATAATCAGATTTAGTTATTTATATCACAATAGCTAACTATCTAACATATCTGTCTTTTGGGCGTTGTCTCATGTTTGCCGCATTGCGCCTTCGTATGCCGGTTTCAGCCAATAGAAAGCCTTCGTTCTTAAGTTTCCATAAAAACGGAACTCCATACTTCTAGAATAAAACACTTCAGTGGCGTCGAAGGGGGTTGACTTGCTTGTTCTGATACAGCGCTGTCATTAAAAAGTATTCAGTTCAAAAAGCGCTTTGCAGAAATCAATAGTTGTCACCGCTTTCTGCATCGTTGACGCTAGCCGGGATTCGGTGCAATCGAATGAACAAAACAGAAAGCACGACAACAACAACAACAACAACAATACACCTAAGTTGTGTTGCTTATATAAAAGCGATGTGGAAAGAAACGTTTATCTACGACGAGGGTAAATGTGATTAATTCAGTAGTGCCCCAAGTTCGGTGCGATAATGGAAGTTTGTAATATCCTTTGCAAGTACGTCCTGTGAATTCAGAGTTCAGGCTGTTCAAACTTTATTATCAAAGCCAAATAATACTACAACATACAAAAAAAAAGATCAGATTTTGTTGATCTTGTCCCGAAATAAAGTTAAGTAACACGTGTTAAAGGCTTTACGGCCTGTTCACTCACGTGTTCAGTCTACTGGGGAAATATGAATATTTCGACGAGCGTGTTGACGTACGTATATATAGAAAATAAAAGCAATACACAAAAACAGCTTTGTGCCTCAGCACACACGCGTATTTAACTCGGAAGAGATTTAAAAAAAACCTCGTTATCGCAAAAATTAAAAAAAAATAACCAGCATTGTTTTATATTACTTACCTACGTTAAGGACAAGCGAAACATGTCAGGAAATGTCTTCATATAGTCGATCAAAGGGAAGACCTCTGCATGACTGACTCTAGTTATAACGAGGAAACCAAAATGTTCACACGGTTCAAGGAATCGTAGGCCTATATTTCTCATTTGCAAGATGATTGATGTTCACATACTTTATGCGAAGGGGCATATACTCTGAGGCGACATACAATCCGAACGAAACGGGGAATTATTTCGGCCCTTTTCTTCTATCCCATAAATCATCGGCGTCGACGCATATGTAGATATAATAAGAGGTTTAGGGAACCGCCTTGGCACATCCGGTACGGCGACCATGGGCCCTCCGGTACGAACTGCGCATGCGCGAGTCTTCTGCTGTAGCGCATGCGCAGTTCGTTCTGGGGGCCCACCGCACCGTCTCGAATGTGCAGAACACGGTTCCCTAAATTTTCTAATATTCAGCGTTCGAGTTGGTACACGTACCGTATACATCCGGCGCCCGGGTCCTTTCTGAGATCCGGAGTTCCGACACAAAACAAAGAGACCCAACGCGCAACTGCCGACGAATTTGACACCAAAGTGCTTGTTGACACAGGAGCGAGGTAACTGGAGTGCCCAACTAATTTATAAGTTCCAGTTTAACTTGCTAATTCGATTAAAGGCGTCAATCTCGTCGCGTCTCTCCGGCAGGCTCGGAGTTAACTGTACAACTCCCTCGCATCGTCGCTGGGCTCGCTTTAGTGTGCCTCGATCTGAGAGTGTTTCCCAGTGCTCGATCATCGGGGCCACGTGTTGTATGGGCGCGTTTTGCGAGGCAAGCTTAGATGAGGAACCCAGAGCGTCGATCGTCTTGAGGCGTCTGCAGCCTTCGCTCAGCCTCTTTGCTCGCTTTCTTCCTCCCCCTAGGCTACTCGCGCATGCGCGTGAGTAACCGACCTGCACGCGAGGCGTCCACCATTAAATTGCGAACGCTCTCCGTAGCCTGAGTTTCTCCTTCCCTCGAATGCGGGCTCTCTGGTTCGCTGCTGCTTGTGAATACGCGAACGAACGAAAGGACTCGCAGAAGACACGGCGAAGCTCCAAGTCGCTTCCGGCAATGGCTCTCGGCATGAGTTCGAGGAAACGACGCTTCCGGAATGTTTACTACATTTTTGTCTCGGACAAACAGCTTCCAGCGTGATCGAAATATTTTCTTTTTGAACCGATTTCAAAACACTTTCGTCTCCAAACTCGCTCAGTATTTTTTTTCTCTTTACGTTTAAGACACGCTAGCCAATTTCCTTCAAGTTCAAGGGAGATCTGAAAATATTTACCATCAAAAAGTAGATGTGAGAACAAAACGACGTCTCTTACATGCGTTACCGAAGAATTCAAAATAACCATATTACTTAACAACGTGCCGGCAATAAGGACTCCAGTAGGCATACTTTATTACAGTTTTTAATATAACCATGCTCGTAGATTCAAACATTATGTGTCGTAACAAATACACATAACAAAGATGCTTTTCTACTTGAGGAGAGAAGAAAATAATAATTTCCCGACACTCACATGAAACGCTCAAAGCGCTGAGTTGAGTATTGGCGAAGAGTATCGGACTATAGCAATATTTCTCAAAACGAAATTAAAAGCAACATTTTATAATGTTTTGTTTATAAAAGTAATGTAATGTTTCGAAAACTCTACACTTCTTACAAAAAGGCAGGAGGTACATCCACTCAATGCAGCGAGAAAGTAACAAAGAGGAGGAGACCAGAGCGCATGGCGACTTCAGAACGCCGGGCTCTCGTTGGAATGATTAGTGGGTGGACCTAAAGGCTACCTGTCTTTGACTTCACTGCAGTCGTCGAGCGCTTTATAACCTGGAACCCTGGCGTCCGGCGTTTGGCTCTTGCATTCGAGCGCGTTCAACGAGTGCAGTCGGAGCAAAGCGCTACACTCTCAGAATCAGGGGCGTGTATAGCGGTACACCCCTTGTCACATATGTAAATATGTAACACCCCAAAACTACATTTCGAGTTTCAGTCCGCTGACGTTGAACTGGCGATACCAACTTTTACGAGCGGCTTGATGGGTGTTGGATATAACGTACTGAGTAGTTAGTATGCGTATCAATTTCAGAGACTCCAAAGAAAATACTCTGATGTTTTGTAGCAGGACCAAAAAAGCCTTGATTGTCTTACTGTATGTAGCCTTTAATTTACTATTTTAATAAGTTATATCGCTCGACCTTTAAGCCTCTCTTGAAAGTTGCTATCGCCGGTTCGACATCGGTGGACTGAACGTCGAAATATTGTTTCGGGGTGTTAGATATGGTACAAAGGGTGTACCCCTCTACACTCCCCACTTCTGAGAGTGCAGCTTTAGGTCTACCCACTATACACTCGAATCGGAGCTCGGAATTCTGACGTCCCCGCGCACTCTCGTCTCCTCTTCTTCCCCAGTTTCTCGGCGCGTTGGGTGGAGGCGGTAATTTCCTATACTCTTCCTTGGTTGGGAATTTGGTTGTAACGTTTCTCAAGCTTTCCCCGCAAGTAAATCTTTATGCGGCTTTAGAATAAGCGTGGGCACCATACTCCGTTTCACTTTATTTCCGAGCGCAAGCGACGCTAGGGTCCTAAGTAGCCAATCAAGTAATACCAAAAGGCCATCCTCACGCGCTGTTTGATAAGCTCAAGGCGTTCCCCAGAACAGAGAACCGGATTTTAGGCCCGTGTATGCATCTCTGTGTCGCAGAAAGCTCAGAATAAGTGAGAATGTGACACTAGCAGTTGGATTAGAACGCGAAAGTTTAAGATCATGACGTTACCAAGATCAACAGATAATTGAGAAAGACGAAATTTCGCAAGGAGCCGACGTCCACCTCAGCCTATTATCGTCAGAACAAGAACAGACCCTGTGGACGAATGTGGGATCTACAGTATATCAGTGAAAAACACATACCAGCAAGAAAGATAATATTTTTTTAGTTTTTGCTGACGAGTCTTTTTTTTCCCTCTGAAATAGACGCTACAGGTGCCCACCATGTCATTTCTTGTTTCATCGATATTAGGCTTAAGAGAACGTTGCCTCGTAGAGAAATTTCGTCTTTCTTAAGTATCTTCTGATCCAGGCAACTTCAAACTCACAAATTTTCGCGTTCTATCCCAAGCGTTAGCGTTACATTATCAAGGAGTTTGAACTTTCTGCAATGCATAGTTTATTTACCCGGGCAGAACAACACTGTACTCCTTTCTCGGGAACACCATGCACTTCAATATATGTGCTCACAAAGACAACAAGCGCCGCGCCGATGCATTCTTTTCCCTGCTTTATTGCCTTTATTGGTAGCGGCTCCTGCAGTCGGACTTCAAGTAAAACTAAGTATAGTGGTATCATCTCTTGGCATATTTTGAATCTATGATTTACCAGAATAAGATATAAATAGTAGATTCCTTAAAGGTTTGTAAGGGTATTCCTGAACAAACAAATCGGACACCCATGAAAAGCGCGCTTGCCTAACAAATAAACAACCAAGCAACATTTTATTTGAATAACCCAAATTTCCTACTTCGCTTTACTCTCTAATGAAAAACTTACCATAGGTTATCATCGGCAAAGAGCCTTTAATGATTCGTTAGTGCTTTTTCTTTTCATTTGTGAACAGCAATCGGCTTTAATTGTAGATACGGTACTACAGTGAAACCCGTTTAGGACGAACCCACGTACAGCGAATTATTGTCGATATCGATTTCACGGAAAATTTAAATAAAAATGAATGTAAAAGTATTTGTTATAACGAACAACATATTGGCTATATCGAACTTTTTCCGCCCTTGAATGCTTCCAAAAAGTGCAAACAATCGTCTTCTGACCTGTCCCTCACCCCCCCCCCCCATAAAAAAAAAGTAGGAAAGAAAGAAATTTTTAAAAGCTCAGGTTGCGAACAAAGTTGAGCGAAGAGAAGCGATTCAGAAAGGAGAAAGCTAAAGAAAACACTGCACGCAGCGCAAAAACAAAAAAAAACTTTTCATCTTAAAGTGGTTGCCTACGAAGAGAAGCGATTCAGAAAAAGAGGGAAGCTAAAAAAAAACTGCACGCATGCAAAAGAAAAGAAAGAAAAAAATCGTTTCAGCGCGTTCTTACAAGGCAGAAGCGAAGAGATGAGAAAGAAAAATAAGCTGTCGCCTTACAACGAACGCATTATGGAAGTTCGTTGTAAATGATTTTTGCTATATCGAACTACTTCCTATATCGAACTGATTGTAGCGTTTCCTGCTGTTCGTTATAAACGGGTTTGACTGTGATTCGTCGTTGGATTTTAAATGCGATATTATTTTTTCGGGAAGTCTCCCGCGAAGAATACTCATATGTAACACACAAGACATGCGCAAGGGCGGCAGATTAATAAGTAGATGAAGTAAAAAGAAATAAACATCTAAACGTTTCCAAACAAAATCGAACCCTGGACCCCAAGATTTTGAGCCCGACGCCTAATCACTGTGCCAAGAAAGACACACGTGAAGCGATTGTTATCGCGAACCGTTCTCCTCTTCTTACTCACGCTCATGCTCGTGTCCGGGACACCCCGCTCACTAGATATGTCGCAGTCTTGACAATGACCCACAAGAGCAAAGAGTGAACAAAATAGGAGGTAGATGGAGAGATGCGGTGACGGGTACGGTGCGTTCTTCTTTATTGAATTACAATGTGCAAACATTTCATGCTTAGTTACTTGTTATGTGGTTCGATGCAACTTAATCAGGAGAATATAGCCCTTATAAAATAAAAGGGAGCCTGCAGCGAACTCTCGTAGAAACAAAGGCTCGTTTTCTTACTATAAGCCATTTATGTCTCGAAATTTACTCTAAGGCATATGCCAAGACATGACTGGTCGAGCAGTAAGTCCCACCTCGCTTGTTGCAGAAAGCTGCTTCATTTCTGCTTGCAGAGTTGGCCCTCCTCCTCTAAATTATTTACATACCATAAACTGGCTCCTATATAAACATTTTGCTTATTGTAAATTTTGTTTAAGTTGACAGATTTTTTTAAACACTTATTACGACGCTTTTGTGTCTGTTAGGTGAGAGTCAATCAATCAGTGAGTCAATCAAATGATTGCTCGGTTGATTCATCAATTAACCAATCAATTTCACGAACGAAGCGCAACACGTAAGTCCACGAAAGACGTGGCTAATTGAAATTCTTTTCGCGCATGCCGAATGACTTCCGTCTAGCTCAGTTGCGAGCCAATCTCAATGCGCTTGTTTGCGCAAGCTTGTCCATTCAAAGCGACAGACTTTATTAAGCATTCTACAGGCCTCCGCAAACCTTTGAAAGTAAAGGTCAGATCGGAGAGCCCAAACCTTAAGTGAAAAATCCGTCTTCGTTTTTTTTTATATAGTGTATATTTTCGGGGTAAGGTCTATAGCGTAGAGCACCAGACTGAGGCTTCTCTGTGGATGCACAAACTTGTCCTCGCTCTTTTTTGGATACAGTAGCAGCAAAACATCATTCCCTACATCCTAAGGTTATAAAAGCTGCCACGCGTACCAGCTGTTGCTAGCGGGGCCAAACTTCTCTTTGTAAAGCCGGGGGCAGGTGTTGGCGCGCTTTCAATGGGTTACTTGAGATTGGAATAACGTGGAGATACCGTTCAAGCCTTCGAGTGTATTTCACTCGTGTCTTGTCGCAAAAAGTGCTCTACGTGCAAGCCCAAGAATCTTTCATCACAACCTTAAAATATTCCTTTTTCTTGGTAGCAGTTACTGCGTAATCGCTTTAAGAAAGGGACGGAAAATTGCGGCTGATCTTAGGGCGATGAAAAGTTCAACCTTGAAAGGACGTCCATATTACGAAGTGCTTTAGAAAACTTTGCATGATTACTTATAAACTTTACTGGCTTTGTCATCGCTTATGAAGCTTGGGTCAGAAAGGAAAACGCGGGCGGACTTCAAGCTTTTGTTTGTCGTGATTTTACAATCGGTGGATAGCTGGTAGTTCAACTCCTTGGTCGAGTAATCTATATATATATATATATATATATATATATGTGTGTTCATTTTATATTTTGAACAGATTTATGTTTAAAAAATACGTAAAAGATGCACTGATACGGTTTGTGCAGGTGAGTTATACGGCCAGGGGTACATTATGTGGGTGGCTAATCGTTGCGAGAAGTCGGCTAATTAATTAAAATTCGTTAATTAACCTTTTAATTAGTGGAAATAAACATATGGTTCCAATTGGAAACTTAGAGAGCGTCATCGAAAACCACTAAATCAACTCTTTTAGAACGACTTGAAGCTCGTGGGAAACTCGGGGGCGCGCCAAAGTTACCACTTGTGAAGCAGGCGCAAAGCCAGCAGTGGCGGAACGCGGATGATTAGATCATTATCGCGTTCCGCAACTGTAGCTTTGCGCCTGCTTCACGAGTGGTAACTTTGGCGCGCCCCCGAGTTTCCACGAGCTTCAAGTCGTTCTAAAAGAGTTGATTTAGTGGTTTTCGATGACGCTCTCTAAGTTTCCAATTGGAACCATATGTTTATTTCCACTAATTAAAAGGTTAATTAACGAATTTTAATTAATTAGCCGACTTATCGCAACGATTAGCCACCCACATAATGTACCCCTGGCCGTATAACTCACCTGCACAAACCGTATCAGTGCATCTTTTACGGATTTTTTAAAATAAATCTGTTCGAATTAAAATGAACACCCGGTATATATACTAATCGCTGTCCTACGTCACTCTTGGAAAAGATATATATATATATCTTTTTTTGAGGTGACGTACGACAGCGATTACTTAGAACTTCCAAGAAAAAAACATGGACTTCTATATTTATTTCAGTCTCTTTTATTGTATTCTTGTTTGTACATCTATTTCATATAATTTGTGTACCAATCATTTTTATTACTCGATTGTATCTTTTGTTCAGTTTATTATTCAATGTCTTGCCACTTTAATTAAAAGCATGCATGCACACACGAAGCGTATTGCTAACAAAAATTCAGTTTTAAGAACAACTAATTGGCACATGGATAAGCGGTATAGAGACGTCCAGGTTCCAACACAATGCAATAGAATAAAATATAAAAAAGTTTTATGGTGGTATGTTTTTGATTTTGTATAAGCAGATCTGCTCTTTAAAATTCTGAATTGAAAACCAGAAAATTGTAGGGGGGCATACCCGAGTGTATTGTACGTGACAGCTCCTTAATCTTAGGTTTCAACGACACATAGAAGCGAATGAAATAAGTGCGCTTAGAATTTAATCCTTCAGTTCCATCTGAACTGCACGGGCTAAACATAGATCTTACGCCTGCCAATCACCTACTGTAGAACAAAGGGCGTCCGACTGCCGCGGCAAGTCCTGCAGTTTGCCGTTACGAGCGCTTCGCTCTCGAGGCTGCATCATTCGATAATCATTGATTGGGTACTTGTATGCCCAATCGCTCCGGATTTCAAGGCCGGGGAGGTATGCCGCGTTGGTCGCCTTCTCTCTCGTCCTCACCTTACTCACTCCCGCCTATCCAGCAAGCGGCGACGGCATCAGGCCAACGCCTCGCCGGAATAATCGGCAAGGAATGAAAAGCAGGCACAACTGACAAGGCTTTCTAACGTATGCAGGTCATAAAGATCATTGGCATGACTGTAGAGCATAATACACAGACACAATGATGCCTAATCACGGCTTAGTATTCTAGTAACAGTGATGAAAGACGTCGCACAATAACATTTCCATCAGTTTCTCCAGCTAAGTTTAGCTGGCAAACTAATAAAAAAATGAAAGCCGTTTACAATCCCCTGTAACTGCCGAATTAGAGCGCAGCTCTTGAGGAGGGGAAGGGAAGGGTACTGAGGGGAGGGTATGCCTCTCCTCTCACCTCCTCATCCTCCTTGCTACTCCTCCTCCCCTCCTCCCTCCTCCTCTTCGTCCTCATCACCCCTCCTCCTCCTCCTCCCCTCATCCTTCAATATCCTCCCTCCTGCCCCTCCTCCCCTCCCCCCCTCCTCCTCCCCTCCCCACCTCCTCCCCTCATCCTCCTCCTCTCGCCTCCTCTCCTCCTCGTCGCCCTCCTCCCTCCCCGCGCGTTGCATCATGGGAAATGTCCCATAATGCACCACGTGGGACCCTCGTGAGACACACGTGACGTCACGAGTGACGTCACGAGGATGGTGCGCGGTACATTACGGGACATCTCCCATAATGCACCGCGCAATTACGCCAACGCCAACGTCGAGACCGACGCCACTCAAGCCGGAAACAGGCGCCTAAGAGCTGCGCTCTAATATAGGCCCTTCTTCTTCCCTAGAACAACTGTTTATTCTCTTCTGAGCAAATGTAAACAATCACTCGTTAAGAACTACAATCTATGCAACATAAGACCTTAAAAAAATCAGCAGAACCCATCCTTTGGGAATGATTATCTACGTTAATGCGAATAGCATCAAACGGTGCGGAGTTATGCGCGTTCGTCAGGTGGCCGGCACACTCTAGATACGCCAGCCCACTCTTGAGGCGATTCTAAATTTGTTGACACTTTCACAGCCCTGCGCACGATCTCCGCAGCCCAGCACGTGCGTTTGTGTCACTTAGGAAGGCGAGCAAAGCACGCGCCATACGCACAAACACTCAAAATGGTACCGACCAGACTTTCTGGCGTCTCAGCTAGTCTCAACCAACGGTACTTTAAACGGTTGTTTATATCTTTGCCATAGGACGCGCTTTACAGCGCTGTCACAGCTACAGCGCGCGCGTTCCATGCACGAGGGCTCATTCCGCTCTCGTGAGGCTGAGCACGGCCGCTACATCACCCTCTCCCGAGCGCGGGAGAGGGTGAGCTAGCGGCCGTGCTCTGCCTCACGAGAGCGGGAATGAGCCCTCGTGCATGGAACGCGCGCGACCGGTAGCTGTGACAGAGCTGTAAAGCGCGTCCTATGGTAAAGATATAAACAACCGTTTAGAGTGCGTTGAATGACTGCCTTCATAGCTCTGTGGTTAGCGCGTCTGCCTGCTGGATCAAAGGGTCAACGGTTCGAATCCCAGCCGGCGCCGGTCTTTTTTATTTATTTATCGACCCGCGGCGTAAGAGGTTAGATAGCCAGATAGATACATAGATAGATCGAAAAGTGCGTGAAGTATCCAAAGAATGCTATTCACATTAATATTCGCATTAATAAAGGCCGCTGTCAGTCTTTTGTAGCGTGAGCTACACTGGCCGAGGTTGAGCAGTTTCGCGCGGCTCTCATAATGAGCTGTACTGAGTACTGCGCAAGCGCGAGGAGCAGTGACGTCACACGGCGCACAGCTGGCGGGGCGGAGCCGCCGTCGCCGCGGGCTCCGCTGCCACCGCGCGCGCCTCGCCAATCTGCGGAAGCGCGTGGAGCAGTGACGTCACACGGCGCACAGCTGGCGTGCCGGAGCCGCCGCCGCCGCCGCGGGTTCTACCGCCCCGCGGCGCCTCGCCTGTCTTCGCATTCCAGAGGAGTGACGTCATAGCCGCGGCAGACGCACTGGCGCCGCCGCGTGCCCAGCCGTGTGCCTTCGTTGCGCAGTAGCCAAGTCTGACGCTGCACCGGAGCTGCTTGATAGCGCCTCTCATTTTGTGCGCATAAGCTCACGGTACGTATATCCTGGCATAGCCGAGCTAAGCCACCGCAATTTTTTTAGATACAATTTTGTAACATTCCAATATTAAAAAGGGAATTAAAATAAAAACCGTTTACAACTCCCTGTAACGCCGAATGAGAGCGCAGCTTTTGAGGAGGAGGAGGGGAAGGTATGGAAAGAAGGCTATGCCCTCCTCTTCTCCTGCTCGCCTCCCATTTAAAAAAGTTTTGCGCTAAAATTAGCGGAAAAAATTCCCCGCTACATTTAGCGGGGAAACTTTTCCGCTAGATTTAGCGGGGACTTTTCCCGCTATATTTGGCGGGGAAAATTTACAGCTAAATTTGGCGGGGAAATTTTTTCCGCTAGATGTAGGGGGAAATTTTACCGCTAAATTTTGCTGGAAAATGCTAAATTTGGCGGGAACGTTCTCCGATAAATCTATCGGGGAATCTTTTTCGCTAAACTTAGTGGAGAGATTTTTTCCGCTAAACTTAGTGGGGAATATTTTCCACTAAATTTAGCGGGAAAAATTTTCCGCTAAATTTAGCGGGAAATTTTCGCTATGTTTAGCGGGTAAAATTTTCCGCTAGGTTTAGTGGGGAAATTTTTCCGCTAAACTTAGCGGGAAACTTTTCCGCTAAGTTTAGCGGAAAACATTTTCCGCTAAACTTAGCGGGGAAATTTACCCATCATGCACCGCGCGGTTACGCCGACGCCGACGGCGCTCAAGCCGGAAACGGGCGCCTAAGAGCGGCGCTCTAAAAGCTATTTCTGAAGGAGCTGCACGTCCTTTGCATAACGCGGAAGTTCGTCAAAACCACCAAGGGCTTGAAGGACAGTTTTGAAATTTGCAGTGGTATTAAAGAACGTATTAATAAAAGGAAGAAATTAATAAAAGTTTAAAAGTTTACAATACTAGAGCAGTTCAAGTTTAAGGCCATTAAGCACCCTTTATGTATAAAGTGCAAAAATTAATTAGATTACAGGTATAATTAATGAAAACAAACTATTTTTTCGTTGTACCTTAAGTCTAGACGCAGTCGACGCTACAAGCTGATGAGAAAAATAGATGTTGAAAGCGCACCATCATGGCGTTTGTTATGTTTTTGTACACGCTTTATCATCGCTGAACCAACCATATACAAAAAAGGCCCTGTGGCTTGCGTTTTTGATGTCGCTGGGTTGGTCCCATGAGCTCGTAGCGTCTGTTACGTCTGGACATAAGCTGAAGCGTAGTATGGTATCTGTCAGTTATTGTCCTCCAGTATCATAAACGCTACACGTTCTATTGGAGTTCCAGTTGAGTTCCAGTTGAAGATTGAGGCCCGTGTATCTAAAAAAACAACCTATCAAAATCACAGTCAGCTAACAAATACAAAACTTGGGGGAAAAACAGCGGAACGCGATAGCGTTATCGGGCCCTGTTCGCAAAGCCTTTTCCTAGAGAGCCGCGCTCGTTCCCAAACCGTGGAAGCGTGTGTTCGTGGTCTGGTCTGTAGCGTCACGTGTCACATGACGTCACAAAACGTCACACGTGGCTGTGACGTCATGACCCAATCGACGCGCTAAATTTAGTGGAAATTCTCCGCTAAATTTGGCGGATACACTTTCCGCTAAATTTGGCGGTAAAATGTTTCGACAAATTTAGCGGAAAAGTTTTTCGCCAAATTCAGCAAGTTGATAGGGTCATTATGACATAGAAACGTGTGACGTCACAAATGGTTGCACGCGTTCCATTGTCGGATTTTTGTGTGCCGTTGACGTCAACAACGACAACTGATTTTTTGCGACACGAACTCCTAAACGCTATCGCGTTAAAATACGAAGCAGTATGCGACTTGTACCACAATTGACTAATGTTGCAATGGACATATCTGTGGGCAGTTCATGGGCCATAATCTACATGGCGGGACCGGGACATGGCCGCTTCCTGCATTCGGTCAGCCGTGCGGAGTTCGCCAGTCGCAGCAGGCGCCTATGTCATGGTCCCTCAGTCCCGCTTTGGTCCCGCCATGGAGATTAGGGCCCTAAGCGGGATTCCGAGGCTTTCAAATATATCAGTATCTACGATTGCACAGTCATACAAGAAATGAAACACAAAGCATAGCTGACAACGTATCGCCAATACATTTTACAAAAATCAGCCGTTAAAGAAAGAGCAGCTACTGTCATTGTTAGTAGCCACGCAGATAAGAAAAAGCAATGAAGAGACACAAAAACGTTATAGTGCATGTACACTTCCACTTAACGCGCGTCACAGCCACAACTGCTCAACGCTCGCGTAATTCACTATCATTTTGGCACTGTTATCGTCTGTGCGCAGCCTCCTGGGCATGATTCTAAGAATGTTTGAGTTAATTTTCAATTCCGCTTTCGATTCCGCCCACTTGCCTCACCCGTACTTTGTCTATAACAATCCTCCCCAGTGCGCCGCAACTGAAATTATCCTTCTTCGGACTCACTACTTACCTTTCCGAGCTCCAGTCACACGTCGTGCAAGTTCGTTTGCTCGGATTGTCGTCTGCTTTCTCCTGCACAACGAGGTGTCAACTATAGCCAATACTACCTAGAAGAGAAGCCATGCGCATTTCCTCATCGTCAGTGGATCCCCAAAGTGCCCCAAGCAGCAAACACTCTAAAGCTCGAAGATACGAGCACGCGTGCTCTCTCCCAGATTGAGCGCTGATCAAAGTTATGCGCCCACTCTCCTCCTCTTTGCGGAAACATAAAGAAAAGCTAGTCCCGAGTATGAGTTGAGAAGTAGAGAGAGAGAGACGAGGGCGCGCGGGAACGTCGGAACGCCGAGCTCTGGTTGGAAGGATTAGTGGGTAGACACGAAGCTAGCTGCCTCTGTCTCCACTGCACTCGTCGAACGCTTTACCACGCAGAATGCCGGCGTGCGGCGTGTGGCTCTCGCATTCGAACGCATTCAACGAGTGCAGTTGAGACACAGACAGCTAGCTTTGTGTCTACCCACTAATCAATCAAACGAGAGCTCGGCGTCCTAACGTCCCCGCGCGCCTTTATCTAAACTTCTACTTCAGTTTCACTGCACGGTTGTGGAACTCCCGCTGAGGAAAGTATCCCTCCACACCCCCTTCAGTCCGCCTCCCGTTGCGTGAAGCGCCATTTAGATCTGTCGTTGTAAAACTGTGTTCTAGAGAGTACGGTAAAACGCCATCTATACGCTGGGCTTCAAAACAAATATATTCAATGGAATACACTTCAGATGCCTTAGCACGCTTCCTCGGAACGATGGCGCGTCGAACGACGCGAGACGGGCCGTGGAGGAGAGGGGGATACTGCTCTTGAAATCAGCATCTATAAGAAGTTGCTTTATTGAATAAATTATAGTAACGCTAATATAAACTCAGCGGCGGTGACCGGGAGCGATCATGTGATTGGCGATGACACCGGGAGGTTCCGCGTAGCACGCCCATGCATTTTCCCCGGCACGTTCCTACTAACAGCTGTCGCTGTAAAATGGCACATGTAGATACACCTGGAAGCGTAAAAAATATATATATTAGTAATGTATATTATTCTACGACGCTTTGCGGGGACATAAATTCAGGATATTGTAAATTATCTGTGTTTTTTAGTCATGAGCGTGTGGATAAATCGATTGGCTTCTCTGCATAGAGACTCTATCTGGGGTAAAGTAGACTTTAAATCTGAAGGAGCTTCGTCGACACCTTTTCGAGGCACTGTGTTCGGCAGACGCATACACACAGTTTAAAATATAGCTTGGTGACCAATCGAATAATTTGTGCCAGCAGCCTTTTGAACGGACTCTTACATATTTATCAATATGCATGTATGTAAAGGTATTCGATGTTCCTTATTATGGGAGGCTTGAAAAGTGGCCTCGTCATTTAAGCCACGTTAGTCAGACCATTACAGGGTATATCACATCCAGCACAGAATTTACATACGATCGTTTAATATATTTACTCGAATTCAACGTTTCCCCGTTAAAATGAATGTTCTGTATTCATGTTCTTTCTTTATCGAAAACAGTGGCTTTTAAGCATTAATCGGTTTGATTGCGATATGGTGTATACTTTTCTAGGTTCGCGCTGGCAAAAAAAAATAAAAAATCGCATGATAATCTTTATTTACGTTTGATAAAAAGATTTAACAAATAACATACGGGTATTTAATTACTGCGAATTATATACGGAAGTGAAACACGTATGCAGAGATGGCAAAATTACTTTTTAATGTATTTAAATTACAGTACTAATTACTTCTTGAAAACTGCAAAAATGTAATTAAATTACATTAAAAATTATCAGCCTGCTAAAAGTAATGACATTACATTACAATTATTTTTCAAAAGTAAGGAAATTACTTTGACATTACTTTCTAAGACCTTGAGGCAGTAATTCGTACTCATTTTATTTACCGTACATATACCACAACTCATACCTTCCTGTTTACACCGCAACAGGCTTTGGCTTCTCAAAGTGAACCAAACTAAACTGTAGTTTTGCTGGCTCACACGACATAAGTGTTAAATATGCCGAACAGCTTTTTTAGACGTGAGTCAAAGACAGTCGATCGACTCACCGGTTTCGCCGTTCATTCAACGGTAAAGGTCCAGACTAAAATGGTGATGTGTTTCCGTCTTCCTGCTTTAGACGAAGTTATAGTCCATGTCAGTCTGTTAAGTCGGGCCATGGGAGCTCGATCTTACAAGGAGTCGTCACCTGAAACGTTTCCTTTCCGCCTGGGACCCAGTGTAATCCTATCGTCCCAAGCGCGCTAGTTGACGAATTACCGGTCATTCCTCTCAGGAGCATTGTTCCCAACCACCCCAAGAGCCCAAGGTTTTGCGCATCGTCACACTAAGGGGCTGAATAATTGCTAAGTGAGAAACGTCGCAAGTTGAGGAAAGGAAATGACGTGAGCTTCTCATAATTGTGTACTTTCCCAACAAACGGGTGACGATATTAGCTTGTGGAGGCTTATTCGCGAATAAACTTCCCAAGGGAAGGCAGTGAGGCATACCGCGAGCGGCACCTGCTTTGCTCGAGGACGCGCGAAACGTTCTGGGGCTTTCACAAGGCATTTGGAATTAACTATTTATTTCGGTAGCTTGTTGTTCACAATGGCCGAAGCTTACGGTTTGACCTTGCTTGACTAAAGAGCAAGAAGGCTGGAGATCTGTATGTCCTGTTCTTTCGGGTTTTAAAATGTGTTGACCTCACTGGTGATGTGCCCTTCGCCTTGCAGCCTAAAAGCCGTTCATTTCTAAGCTGACAGTGCGGTGGAAGCTACGTGCTTGTAAGGACTGTCACTCGTTTATCTTTCGCCAAGTAACCACGCTCTCGGTTATACCTAGAGAAGAGGATGGGTGAGGTAATTAAAGACAGGTCTTTAATTAGTTCTGTTAGCTCGCAGCTCCCACCGCACTGTCAGCTTGGGGATGAACGAAGTACAGTATCTTCGTGATAACATGACGCCATGAGTCTGTCTTGCCTGGAGTTCTGTAAGCCGTGGCCTTCCAGCGATGTCTACACGTAAGCCTTTCTCCTTCGCCTTTTCCAGCCCGCCTTTGTGTGTCTGTTTAATTCTTCGTACAGGCTTTGCATTCTATTTTTTTTCTGATGTCTCTTTTACAACATTTCACTATGTAAATTAGTTTTTCTTCTTTTTTACGGCTTGCAAAACGAGCTTTTAATTTGGGACAAAAGTAATTTCTAAAAGTAATGAGTAATTTTTGTCTAAAATACTGCCTGAATGTAATTCATTACATTACTAAATTACAAGCTTAGAAACGTAAATCATTACATTACTCATTGTCACAAAAAGTAATTTAATGACTGTACTTTCAATATAGCAATGTCATTACTGCCATCCCTGCACGTATCTGTGTATCGAGTGTCCAAAGCAGGCGTCACCATCTTACCTAAGCGACGGAGAATGCATTCGGCATTTTAAAATTTGGCGGCAGCCTTATCCACTATATATGTAAACTTCTGTCTGTCCATTTCAACCTTAACGATCGTTGGTCCGTCACAGGAAGAACGTACGTCAAGTTAAGAAACTCCAACCTGTCGTTCTGCTGTTAGTACTAAGTGCCGACTTTGGTTTGACGTCTCATTGAATTCGACAACGGCGTTAATAGGCGACACACATTGCTGACAGCGAGGGTAAGGTTAAGGCTACCGGGCCTGGAGATTGTGTACCGACGAAGGTGGCACGTAGGTCCTCTGAATGGATAGTATCCTCGTTGTGAATGTAGTGGAAGGGCCATCTGGAGTGGGTCGGTGAGCTGCAATGTCTACTAATCTACGGCAGTAGCTTTCGATATGATCAATGGTTCGGCGGCGATAAGAGGTGAAGCAGTTGTCTTCGGTCTTCCAGATGTCAGTATGGCGTCGTGAGCCATGGGATTAAGGAAGATCTAGCGAACTGGTGACCTGTGATAAAAAGGGACGAATTCCTGCACCATCGGCGAAGAGATGGAGCGGCCGGTAGTTCTAAAAAAGAACTGAAAGTTGGTGGAGCAAAGTGAACCTGTGCAGCTCGGGTTTATTGCTGCACAACCGTTTTTATAGATTGTAGCTGTGGATGCTGCTGGGTGACGCCAACGTACGGTTACACGACAGTCAAGTACGGATGTAGCCTGATGATAGTTCCAATGCCTATGTTCGTTAAGGGGTGAGGAACACCTCGGCAAGACGATCAAACGGTGCCTTTAATATTTGAGCACTCGGCAGTTGACAAATGCTTCTTCCATTCGTTGTGGAGCTGCTGGACGGTTGAAAAAACTTTAGTAGCAAAAATGGTGAACAAGTTTTGCCAAAGCCCTTTGAAAAGGTGTCGGACACGATCCTCGTTCGTCATATCAGCATCAATGTGATGACGTTGTTAGTATGACGTCCTTCATGTTGAAAATGTTAACGGCATGGTTTCAATTAGAATCTTGCCGAGCATCATCGAAAAACACTAAATCCACAAATTGCAGAACGGTAGAAGGCACGCGCGGTATTTTACGGCTTTCTGAAAAACCGCACAACTTCGACGGGATTTTAAGCTTCGGTTTGCAATTGAGCGCTTATCGGCACCGACGGCAGCGCGTCCCGTGGAGAAATAGTGCAACCAACATCTACTGCGCTGTCCTCGCGGAACGCAGCAGTGCCTTCTATCGTTCTGCAATTTGTTGATTTAGTGTTTATCAATAATGCTGAGCAATTTTCTAATTAAAACCATGCCCATAAACTCAATATTTACAAAATTAATTACGCGAAAATAATTAACTTAATTATCCCGAACTTTAATAATTTTCCTGAATAGGCCCCTGGCCTAGACCCTAAACGACACAAGCCGTTTTTTGGTGCGATGCGTAGTTTTCGCAATATCGAATTTGACCACCTTTCGTGAAACACCCTGTATATTGATTATACTACTCAGACGTGTTTCCGCAAAAAACTTACGCCAGATTTTTTTTTTTTCAATCCGTGGTTATTTGCGGCTAATGTCAGAATTTGATAGTGAAGTGACACAACAGCCTCCTGATACCGAGAAAAAAAGTCGCTCAAGCTTTGATTTTCACTTTCATTTTGAGAAATAGTTGATAGGCTCATGGAAATTCACTGGTGCGGAAGGACGAAAGTGCGAGAGCCACTTCCGCTGCACGCGAGGGAAGGGAATAAAATATTTCCGACATCTACAGGAAGGAAACACAAGTTATTGTCTGTTTCCGCGACCTGCAGTATAAAACCAGACACCTAATGCCGGTTTACTATGCGCTCACATCAATATTGCTTTTTATAAGGGTCTACGTGGTTGTTGGCTAAGCACCGCGAACATGATTATAGCCTCTTTTACGGTCTGCCCGAACCTCCAGGAAAGCTCATGCTTTCAACACAACCGGAAGCAATCTTGATATTTGTTTTTTCATTCTGATTTTTGGCGTACGTTACATATTGTAATAAAAAATCTGCTTACTGCAATCTGCTTTATGGCTCAGAGTTTAATTAATGCCAAAACAACAATAATTTTTAAATAAAAGGAATTGAAGTTAACATTAAAAAAAGAAGAAAAACAGGCACACGGGACTGAGGCTCTTGTATCATGATTGCAAATAAAATACTATCATCGTGTGGTGTTATCGAAACTAATATTTTTATCTGAGATCACGCCTCTTCTAATATTTTCTACAGGTTTCCATATGCCCCGAAAAATATTATTCGAGGTGCCTATAATATTCTGTGAGTCGGCACCATAGTGTAAGAAACACGTTAAAGTGAGTGACATCCATAGTAACCCTGAGACGTAGGAACAATACAAAATTGACAGAACATTAAAGTCTCTACTCTCAGGGTTACTGTGGATAACATGCACCAGCTCGCCTGCGTCTTTTTTTACCTTTCTTCACGTTAAGATGAGTCAACTGTCTGCCCTTTGCTGGAGAGACGCGGACAGATGATGTCCAGAGCCAATCTCAAACAATGTCTGCATCTTTGAAGAGGGCGCTGTGACGAAGTGTCACATAAAGCCCCTTCGTATATTTGTGCTTGTCTCGAACGAAGCGTCAAACGCGCCGATGCTCGAGGGCCGTGGACAGTGCGGCCCTTGGAAGCAAGTGGCGGCGCAGCACTGCAAGGCACGGCACTTGAAGCGAACGGCGGCGGAGCACTCGCTCGCCGCACGTGTTTCGCCCGCTCGCAAAACAATAGTTGGCGGTACCTGTAATAAGGGTTCGACAATTGCACACTCATTGCAGTGCCCGCTTCGCTCTTTTTCTGCAGAAGTGTTAGCTGCTATTTCAGCACCCGGATGGCAGAGCTCTGCGTGTTAGCATGACCGAAAGTGCTTTTCTGAAAGAAAGCACCCCATATTTCAAAGCTCTTAGTGACCATGGTTCGAGAATGAAATACTGCCAGCAATAGATGAACGCGTCGAGAGCACACCCGCGGCGCATCGGAATAATCTATAGGCTCATCCCACCTAAAGATTGGTAGTTCGGAGAGCCTGGCGCTTTTCTTGCACGCGGATAGATGTAGACAAAGAGATAATGGTTGGCTTTTATAAGCTAGCCATTATCTGGACACTCCGTCAAATGAAACGTTCTCACCTGTAGCTACCGACAGCTTAACAACCGAAGGGGAAAGACTGATTAAATTAGCTTTTCTTTTAGTGGTTCTGCGGCGGGCTTGTTAGCGAATGCTTCAATGTCCTTTGCTGCGGAGCGACAATAGGACGCACATAGCTTAAGACGCGCCACGCTCGGCGTTTCTTAAGCTGTCGCAGACGATAAATGTATTTCTTACATCAAGGTCGACACTGATCTCTCTCAAATTCGTCTTTTCCGAATGTATGCCCTCGTTCTAGTGCGTTGTTTCGCACATTGTTTTTATGACGAACGAAGCTTGTGTTAGGACAGAGTCCGAACCGGAACTTGTAGGAATCGGTAGTTGAATTTAAAAGCCCGTTCGCGCACTCGCGTTTTACTGTACGACCGGCTTCGACACGACCGGTTTTTTAAGCTTCTTGCGGCGGCTTACGACCTACAGCGCAGCAATGCTGCCGGTGGTAAGCCGTCGCGAGAGGTCTTAAAAACCGGTCTTGTCTCAGTAGGTCGTAGTCAAACGCGAGTGTGTGAGCGGGCCTTTAAAGTGGAAGTACCAGAACCACCGGGGCATTACATAAATAAATTGATACGAACGCATCGACGCAATAGCGCAAAACCTTCGATTTTATTCGGTTGCGTGCATTCTTGCTCGGTGCTTTTCTTGTTTCTGTTCGCGTGCCTGTATCTGTGAACTGGTGTTCCACAAGATACCAGAACACTATCATATCGCAACAGTGAAATTCAGTAAGGTCAGTTGGAAAAATATATATTAACACCTATATAAGAATATAATATATCTTAATCATACGGACAATGACTAGAGACACAGAATGACCAGAGCATTTTGAGCTGCGCTGGAAGTTTATTTGTGTGCTTTTCTGAGCTCACGAGACACGCTGAAAATAACGTGTGCTCCGAAAGAATCGGTATGATTAAGATACATTTGTATTTCGTATGATGACGGGTCGACGGTCTGGTCCTTCTGTTGTTTCTTGCGTTAACGATACGCCCTCGAGTGGACCATAGCTGCTTCTCTCGCAGGAGCAATCGCAACATACTGAAAATGGCTCAGCCTGCAGCTGCACTTATATCGGTGTCTATGGCGCCACTTCAAGGGATGAAATCATACGATCGCGTGATGAGGTCGTATGTAATCAGGTCATATGATCGCCTACGCGATCTAATTACTCATTCGTAACAGCCACTAGCGCTTTCGTACATAATCCTTTAGTTAGTAAAATAAAAAGACCAGCTGGTTCATTAGGCATGTCCCGCGCTCTAATTATAATTTATTAATTATCATTAGTAATTTGTTATTAAATTTATGCAGTATTCATAATCAGTGTAATAGTCTATCGCTGCACTGTAACCGTGTCACGGTTTTTTTGTGTTACGCCATTTTGAAACACTACGCTCATTTCATGGAAATGTCACAAAGTTTCTTTAAATGCCGTGTATTTCCCATAGAGAGTGACACGAGGTATGCGTTTGCATGTAGTTCGATTAGTTTGACCTTAGCAAAAAGAAGAAATACTTCATGACAACAAGAAGGGGACGGACTATAGCACTGATCTTTGACCGAAAATTTAAAGTTCTAACAATCCACAAAAAATATAAAACTAACCTAAAACATACCTCGACCCCCTCCCCCCCCCCCCCCGACAAGCTTCCGTCAATAACGCGCGCGAAAAAGTCATACATAAGTCCTGAACGTTCTGAAAAAATTCTTTCGTCATCCGTATTAACCAGCGGCTTACCGCGCTTACAACGTAACTGGTTTTTGATTGACTTATTATACATGTCTAATCAATTTCACTGGCAATTATGTGAATTGTGTTTCCAAAATATTTTAGAGGTGAATAAAGAATAACATTTGACATTACTAGGAATAAACTGCAGACAGCCACGAAGGTGCACATCATAGTCAAGGGAATCCTCTTTGCTCTATTTAGATACCATATAATATTAGCCAAAAACTTCCACGCCTGCACTCAATAAAGAGAAATGTTATCAAAGAGGTGCATATGAGATGGCGATTTCACTTCGTAAAATTTAAAACTTAGCTTCGCTACTCTCAGAACGAGGTCAAAATCTTCGTGCTCTCTCTCAATAGGTGGCGCATAGTGTCCCAACGGGAAAACGCCATGACGACAAGATTCAAATAAATTGGAGCCAATCTTCGTAAAATATGATTTCCTTTTGAAATAAAACATTCACAATAGGTAACGTTGCGGGAAAAAACTAAAGGTGTAACAAGGTCGTGTAAATTTGGAACCGACGCACTTCTCCCTGAGCCTACATATTCTTTTTATATGACATGTGGCGCCACCTTTCGCTAAAAGTACGCAACAAATGCAGCGTAGATGTTGATATATCTACCCATTCCTTTTCTTTCTTCTTTTTTGCATCAATGCTGTTCTTAAAATTGTGCCTCTAAATTTCACAAGATATTACCAACTTTTGATATAAAGCTTTGAAAATGTTTCAGCTCGTCGCCTTACAATAGTCGGTCTCATTCACTCGTTTTAGACGCTATCCTAACGTCAATGTCACTATATATTTCTAAACATTTGAATACGCCCTTCTTAAAAAGACGACTCTCTTTTTATCGAATTGATCACGCTTCATAGAAACGTATATGTCTTAATTCAAATGAAATATTTTCTTCAAATATTTGAAGAGCAGTCTTATTCGAGGTAGTGCATTATATATTTTTGTCTCAATTTAACGTAGACCTAATTGCTGCAGGTAACTGCCCACTTAAAGATGGTACTGACCGCAAGATTGCTTTTGACTCTGACTTTGGGCGCACGTTTCTATTCGCTTATTTATACCGAAGGCGGAGATAAAGTAACGCCATATTTTCGGCTGATACAATTAGAATCATGCAAAAATTTGTCGGAAGGGCCTACCTGGCTTCAATTTTTAGTTTTTGACATCCACTCAACAACCTCTTAGCACACATTCACCGGCTGTACGGCTACCGCGTACCCAATGCTGGTCAGACTCTCTTGAAGGTCGTTGTGACTTTCGGTCTTTTTCAGTGACACGAGCCTTGAGAGTGACGCAGTGAGCGCGGAGGAGAAACCCGAGAGAATGTTTTCTTGGCGCTTCTACGCTCCCCATCCCCTGACCCGCGTCGGGGCACGTAATTACGCCAGGCTGCGGGCCCTTTCCTTCCTCTTGGGCTCTCTCGGCCCAATTTGGCGCCCGAGGGGTGTTTTTCTTCGATACTTGCCCGGGTCTGTAAGCTGCGGCCCCCTGCTTGTTAGGCTTAATTGCTTAACGCGTTTACGTTTGCAAATGTCTCCTCGCGTTCACAGCGTTTTCTTATTTTGTTTTTCCTCTTTTTTTTTATGTCTCAAGCCAGGTCCGATGGGAGAAGGTAACGAACGAGAGAGGAATGAGCGTTCTGAACATTGGTCAACTCTGGGGCATGCCGGCTACCAAAGCATGAACACGAACGTTTTGAGGGGAACACGTTTTATCCGTTCTTTTAGGCGCACGTGCCTCTTGGCTGATTGCGCGTTTCGGGGGAGGGGGGGGGGGAAGAGGGACCGTCTGTTTTTTTAGAGAACGTTTGTTTCAACGGTTCGCATCACTCAATCTCATTATTGTTTTTTTGTTTGTTTGTTTTAGGATGTGACGTAAATCACTCCTCGAATCGAAAGTAAAAGTGAGATTCCGCTCGCTGAAAAGAAGCAGAAGAGGCATGATATTTAAGTGAAATTCATCCCGTTTGTGTTAACGAAGATACTTAAAATAGTTGCGAAATAAGAGCTGTGCTGAACAAGATATAAAAATAATATCTAAAACCTGCTACAGCCGGAAGTTACATTTCTGTTAATGTGAATCACGTAGGACTATCGGGGGCCGTAAATGTATCGGGTATTTTCGACTTTAAGAGTGCCTATCACTCCCCGTTTAACGAACGCATAGACGCATATATGCGCGGGTTTCCTAAAGGAGGAAGAAAGGCTGTTGCTTGTTTTATACCTGCAGTTACATATCCGTAATTTTGGAACTTTTTGCCTAGTATGTGAAATATATAATTAAGCCCGCGTTAAAGCCAGTACTTTGCTGTTTCAAAGTTGTTTGTTTTGCTTATCTGTTGATTGTCTTTGCTTCTATTTAGCAGAATCAGCTTGTGGCAAAGTGGTTAAACACGTTACTTTCTGCTACGGTTCAGGACCTCACGAATTTGGGGCCTCTTCCCGACGAAATTTTTATATTGCTCAGTTTAGCATTTTTTTTAATTTACACTCGACCCTGCTGCGGCACTTGGGGCGCAGCAGGGTAAAGGTAAGGTAAAAGATTTGAAGAAAGGAGAGGGGCACAAGGGGTATATGGTTAACCTGGTGACTATGACAAAGGAAACAATATAAGTTGCAGTTTCTTGCATTACGAAAAAAAAAAGGAAAAGGATGAATGACAGTGTGGCAGTGTGTCAACTTGGAAAGGGTTGTATAATCTTTGGAAAAGATAATGTTTGGTCATCAAGTGGTTTTCCTTTTGGATTACCCTTTGACCATGGAAAATAATATTAAAAAAATGTTTGCCACCATTTTTTTTTCGCCGGATAGTTAGTAATGGACAGTTAAGTTCGTGTTTAAATTTCAAACACTTTGACGCGGATGATAGCTATTTAAAACAAGAAATCCAGCCTTTCGATTCTGTATCGCTTCTACCTTGTCAATTAGTTGGTTTCTTGGGGATCCCGTGCAATACAAGCATATTCCAGAATTAATTGAATCAACGGAAAATACAAAGAAGTATTTATCTGTTTTGTTACAATATGTAAAATTTGTTTTGAGAAAGATGAATGTTTTATTCGCCTTTTTAGTTAACTGATGGGAATGCATATGTTCCACGCTAAATCACCCCCCCCCCTTTTCAGGGTTAGGCAGTATCGCGATACAAATGTACCGCGATATTATTTCAGAAATACATTTCGTATCTGTATTACTGTATCGCGATACATTGTTTTTCACCTGTATCCGTATTCCTGTATCGAAATACATTTGTAATGCTTATTTATATCGCAATACAATCAGGATGAAATGTATTTCGTTACATTTCTTAAAAAATACTTGCCCCCCCTCCCCCCCCAAACAAAAAAAGAAAAGTACGAACGCGTTTTTTCTATTTCTGAGGGTTTTTGCAGGGTCAAGGAGATGCTGGGGCATTGTTACTAAGCTGACCAAAGTTCCTTCCGATTTTTCAAACTATTTTTCTATGCGTCCTCTTCTCTCTTCTGAGAAGTGTTGCGTAGTCGGGGACTCGAACCAGGCGGCGAGCCAGGAGTGGAGTCAGAGCATCTTCTGCCGCAGGTCCTTAGGTAGGAATTTCTTGAGTCATTAATTGTTTGCTGGCATCCAATGTCCGCTGCTAACCGTCTCTCTTGCCTTAGCGCACACAGTACTCCCGGCCGGCGAAGCTGAGTCACAGTCCGTTGCAGCACGAGCCTGGCGGTGGTTGACTTGAAATAGTAGGATGACTCACGCATCGAAGTTGAACACTTATTCGAATGCGTCTGCGGCTGCGACATAATATTGCACACACGGCTCAAAAGTACGTCATCAGCCGACGTGAACGTCACCCGCTGCTCTGGGGATCCAAAACCCAGGGAGGAGGCCAGAACATGGCCTCGCTGTGCCGAACAAGACTTCGTACACCTGCGACTCGTCTCGAGCGCGCTGTTTCTCGGAGAGCTCGCACCTGTGCCGGCAATCTCAGGTCGCAAATCACGAGGGTCTCTGTTTCGATGACGCTAGGCGAAACTTGAGGACTGTCATTCATGCGTCATAGCGTCCGAGGGTCGGCAGGAAAAACCGTCACAACAGCGATGCCGCCGTATTCTTTTTTCCACCGTAGCAGAAGGTAACACAAGTGTTCGAGGATGCTTCAGGTTGTCCACTATTCTCGAATATTCCAAATGTTACTGGCTGCCCGATCTTCAACGAGGTCACCTACAACGAAAGTGCATATTGTCCTTTTATACAGCAGCGTGGTAAAGTTTCATGCTCAAGGTCTCACACCTACCAATAAAGAATACCAGTTCATTCCACCGTGACGTCATGTGATCAGTGTTGACAGGGGCGTCCTTACGGGACGGGCGTGGTGACATTTTGATGGGATGAATAGTGACATAGAATTTATTTAGAGGTCGAATTCTTTTCGCATCCCTCGTCAGACAGACAGGATGTCAGGGAAGGGACCGCGGTCAGTCATTAATGGAACGTTTTTTTGAGCCCATTGAAGACTCGTCGTCGTCCGGAACCACTACCTTCAAGGCAAAGTGCCAAGCCTAGGGAAAGTAATTTCATTTCGGGATAAAAAATTTCCACTTCAAACTTCAAGCTTCATCTCAGTTGGCGTCTGAAACAAATTTTGAAAATGTATTGCAGTATCAGTATTTCTCCATTTGTATTTCTGCCCTCCCTAAAATGTATTCCTGTATTTGTATTTTCAAAAAACTTTTTGCCTCTATTTAATATGTATTTCCAATACATATCGCGATACGTTTTACGAGATATATTTTAGTATCAGTATTTTAGCTACTATTTTAATGTATCCCAAAATTTGTATTTACAAATACATTTTTGAGTATTTCTGCCCAACCCTGCCCCCCTCCCCCCCCCCCTCCAAAAAAAAAAAAAATCCAGCCGAGTAGCGAATTTTAGAAACACTTTTTAATGAACAGTCACCTAGCACGTATGCTCGATGTCAATGTGACGTTTATATTTTCTATAAAATCTCATATGCTTACACTTGACTGCGTTCAATTCAATTTGCCAGTTTTGAAACCATTTCTTCATTTGACTTAAATCGAGGTGTAAATCTTTAGGTGGTCATTGTTGTTGTGTCATGGAGCCGCAACACGCTGCTATCGCACGCGCCGCTATTGTACGCCTCTGGCACACCTTGATAAGCGCGGCCCTCGTAGAATCAACGGATTCTGTTCCCTGGCACTTGGCTGGCTGCATGTCTATGACACATCAATTGTCCCATTCTGTTTTATAAATTATACAATTATCAGCAAACACTCTCATATGTGAAGGTATATTCTTAAGTATACTGTTAACATATATCTGAAAAAGTAGGGTTCACAACACTCACCCTTGTGGTACAGCTGATGCCACAAATATAGGATCAGATTTACGTTCGTAAAAAACTAAGGATTGCCTCCTACCACACAAAAATGCCTCCAGCCAGAGTGTAACATTGGAGTCAACTTTCAGGTGCTTTAGTCGTTTACTCCCAAGTGAGTGAAATACTTTATTAAAAACTTTGCCAAACAATAAAAAAAAATCATCGACATTGCTCGAGTTGACGCTCACACAAAGATCGTGATAAAATTCTGTAAGCAGAGTGAAACATGAGGTCGCAGCTCTATATACAGATTTGTTATTCGTAATATAGTTGTGTTTTTCTAGATGTCGATTGGTGTTTGTGTACAGTATGTGCATAAAAAATGTGCGCGCTATACAGCTCAATCCTGTGGGTTTATAATTGGATACATCCGTTCTTGCTCCGTTTTTGCTAATTCAAGCTATATTATATAACCGCGCAATTTAAACGCTCGTGTGTGTGTGTGGGGGGGGGGGGGGGGGTTAGACCGGTGGACTAGCTCCCACCACCTCGGCCCACGTGGAGCGAAAGCTGGTGCTGCAGAATCCAGAGGTCCTGGGTTCAATATCCACCCCTGCCTGTTTCGATCTGGATGAGCATCGCACCGGCGTGCGGTCGTGTATCACTACTGCGTGATTGATGCTAAAAAACCCAGGCTAGCGGTTTTACTCCACTGGCTAAATTTCTCATCAGCAGCCGAGACACCAGACGCCCATTGGGGCGGACTAACCTCCCGCTGTATAAACATACACACAACACAATTATTTGTCTTCACTCATCTACCCTCAAAGAATATTGGTACCTATTCTTTCCGTCACGTTTGGGCTCCCAGTTGCGCCCGAATGGTAGCAGTTTAGAATTCCAACGTTTTTCTCGGTTGCTATTCCCGCGGCGCCGAAATCGACGCGCGAAGTTTGGGCGTTTGGACCTCGACGCCGGGCCATCGATCTTCGCTCTCAGGATGCCTCCTGAAGCAAAAGCTGACTGATCATTCGTCGAACGTGTACGGACTTGACACCGTTTCAAACTGTACCTTCGTAATGTGCCTAGATTTCAGAGCACTTCTTAATGATCGATCGCGGTCGTGTGATTTACGGGCCGTGTTCGCAAGACAAGGTCCGACGAGGAGACGAAAAAGTCGATCATCTGCAAACGTTCCCAAGCTTCGCTCAGCCTTGCAGCTCGCTGTCGTCCTCGCCACACTGTAACAAACACATGCGCATAAGGAATCAATTTGCGCGGGAGAGTTCCGCCACGATGTTCCAAACGCTTTCCGTGGTTAGAGTTGTGCCCTCTCTGAAGCTCGCCACTCTATATTTGGATAGATGGATGGATGCTAACGGGTGCACCCTTTATAATGTGTGGTAGCTTGCGCCACCTAGCTTGGATCTGCGTTTCTAAACGGGACGCTAGCTATCAGACGCCTTTGAGCCCGCGATGCAGACGACATTGGTGCTGCGCCCTTGTGCGCGGTACATGGCGGGAATCTCGCAGAAAAAAATAAATACATTGAATAGACATAACAGAAAAGACAAATTCATTAGGCATTTTTCTTCCTATGCCAGAAGGCATCATTGATAATGTAGGGGAACTGAGATACCTCGTCAGCTTATATTGATATTTATCGCTAATGTTCATGTATGCATCGAGAAGGAGGCAGCGGTTTTCGCCCCCTCCACCAGATTCCTGCATATAATTTAGGAAGCTGGACGCTTTTCTTTTTTTTTAAATGTAGTTGTTGTTGCAAAGTCAATGACATAATGTTGGTGCGTCCTGTCATTGAGTACAAGGGCCAATGTTGGAAACCGAAGCCGAGGTTAAAATTTCGGATTATAATAGTTTCCAAGTCAAGACTGCGCAAGCCCTTTCTTACTTGGAAAGGTGAAGGGTGTTTCAATAAAAATTCTCAATTTGAAATCGCCCATATAATACTACTTTTTTAATATATGAAGTTGTCCTTGTATCCTACTTGGACATACCTGACTGATTATGTGATGTCTTTCCAATACGCATGGTATCTTGTTTCAGGTAGTACAGAATTTTTAAACAAGAAGCAATTTGTGTTAAAGGTTGTTTAACTCTGCGGCTAAGCGGTAGACATGGGGGACACTACAAAAAAAGAGAAAAATGAATAATTAGTTAAGCAATTACCTAAAAAGTTGTCACTATCTTTGAAATAATTTTTGGGCATAATGGAGTTGGAGAATTGAATTGACTCTCGACCTTACTATAGTCTATCCATGGCGTAAAACGTTAATTAAAAATTCGTAGTCGGCGCTACGAGGCGAGAAATGGCGTCCTTATATACAGCTTCAAGCTGAAATTTAGCGAGCAAAAACCCTAAGCCAGACCATTAGGCGGGTGGTAGAACGTTCACGTGCTGAACTCTACCACGCCCCTTGGTAGGGGTGTGGGGAGTGGGGGAGCTGCAAACGTCAATGGTAACGACGGAGTTAAAATTTACGCTTTGTTTGCTTAGTTTATTTTGAGGTGAAGGAAAAGGCGCAAATCAGGAGACTTTAGGCCTTCCTTCTGTGGTGGTGTTTTTCTGTTTTGTTTTCACGGTACTCACCAGATGGCTCAGCCAGATATTCGTAGCAATATTTCTACTTGAACTCACGTAGCGCCCTACAATTCAATAATTTCGGATTTCCGGGTAACTATGGCTAGCACACTTTCATGAAGTTTTATGAACACGCATTTGTAAACTCATGTACGCGTTGGATGAGATTGCTCGGACTGAGCCTTTCTTTTTGTTTTGTTTTTGGTGATCGGTTAATGTGCGGTTGGGTTTTAATTAATAGATCAGAGTATGTTGAATGACTTGTGTCGGCACACTTGAACTCGGCAGAAATTTCTCTTACGCTTTGCGAAAACAAGAACAATAACAACAACCCGCTAAAAGAGAAAGAGAGAAATAAAAAATGGTTGGTGGAATACCGGGTATTAAACTACTGTCTGTTGTATGTAGTCTAAAAACAAGCGCGATCGAAATCTGGAGTGACTGACGCTAGTGTCAACAGTATTATTAGAACGGAACGATTTTGTGTTTAAATTATTTCACAATATCGAGTAATCGAGAATTCAGCCGAGTACAGTATTTCGCTGTAGACTGCTTTCAAATAAAATATTGTACGTAGCTTGAAACTTCTCACGTTATTGCACACCGTATCACTTTGTTCCCACGTCAGTTACTTTCCAACGACTTTTAAATTAACCTGTCGAGTATTTGAAACCGTATTCGATATCCATTTATTTTAATACCCTGACTGACACGAACGTTTTTGCCAGTTTCAATTCTAAACTCCACCCCCACTCCCCCTCACCCACACACACACACACAAAAAAAATCGCGTTTGCTTTTTTACGTTACCTTGCCTTCCCACTTTACATCACATATCAGCGTCGTCACTATCTGACTGTGCACCAGACCAACCCCCCCCCCCCACAAAAAAAAAAGTTTGCAGCAAATACTTTTTTGCGCGCACATTTTTTTTTTTTTTAGTTAGAGGAAGAGTACAAACATTTGTCTGTACTCAGAATTTTGGAACGGTAAACAAAAACGGGTTTTACGAAAGGCAGTAAAAGAAAAAAAAAGGAAACGGAAATTGTGAAGGACGTGTCAGGGAGCAACGAGACCCGCGTGACTGAACAGCAAAACAACGCCGGATTACAAAACGCGCTTCTGGGGTTATTAAATTATGAGTGCGGAGTATATTAGTTTTCGGTGTGCCCCACCGGTGAGGGCCCGCCCCTCGACGTCGAGTCGAGCGCGGAGTGCAAACACAACCTGCCGTGGCAGCAGCACCCCCGCCGCCGCGAGAAGTTCCTTCCTTCGAGGAGCCGCCAGTGACGCAACACTGTTTGTGTATGATTAGAGGAAGGCGACGGCGGCTCGTGTTCGGAGACACTGCCCTGTCCCCGCCGGTTCTACATTTTTCTCGGACGCTCCAGGTTATGCATTTCTTCTTCTTTCGACCGGGGACGTGAAGCAGCTGGGCGTGTTTAAACAAGGCTTGCGTACCGCGCAGAGTCTGAGTGGTTGGGAAAGAAGCAGCAGCGGCTCCCGAGCTCCGCGCGGTACCACGCGCTAAGGATGGCGCCCAAGAAGGTCAAAATTTTCGTGGACACGTTAAATGAGATTGCTCGAGCTGAGCCTTTTTTTTTTCCCTTTCGGTGGTCAGTGAATGTACTGTGGGGTTATAATTAACAGATTAGAGCATGTTGAGTCACTTTGGGGCGGCACACTTGAATTTGGCGGAAAGTTGTCTTACGCTTTGCGAAGAAACAACATTGCGAAGCGTTTGAGAGGTGGCTAGCTTCTTTTCCAAGTTCTCCGAGAGCAACCAAGGTCACGACCACTGGGTCAATTAGGGATGGGCAGTATTGCGATAAGAATGTATCGTCACAGTACTTAGTAATACTTTCGAGAATCTGTATCTTTGTATTAATACATTTCAAAAATGTATTTGTTTCTTAGTAGTGAAATCCCTTTTCGAAGTATCGCTTGTATCGCGATACTTTGGTAGACTTAGGTATATTGTTACATTTGTTTGCCGTTCTTACGATAAATTTAAAAGACAGAAACAACTGTTTGGTGCAAGATGCTTCAGAATTTGTATGAACCCGCCCCTATAACATGATCCATCACTCACAATCACCAACAATATAACAAAAGAAAACTGTGGTTTTAAGAAGGCAACTAGCAAGAACAACAGAATATCCCCTCTCTCTAAGCCCTCCACTCTTTTCAATTTAGCAGAGCGAACGCTCTTGGGGAGTTCAGTGGAGAAAGCGTACGGTTCTGCTGTCCAATCTCCCCATACTGTGGGTGACACAGAAGCATATAAAACGGCAAAAGAGAGTTCATTTCGTGCAAACGCCTTTTATCAAGCATGACACGTAGTCTTTAACGTTCAGTAACTATGTGGTTCACCGGGGGTGACATGTTTTTTTGTTTTTAGAGCGCAGCTCTTAGGCGCCCGTTTCCGGCTTGAGCGGCGTCGCCGTCGGCGTAACCGCGCGGTGCATGATGGGTAAATTTTACCCGCTAAATTTAGCGGAAAATTTTACCCGCTAAATCTAGCGGAAAATTGTCCCCGCTAAATCTAGCGGAAAATTTTCCCCGCTAAATTTAGCGGAAAATTTTCCCAGCTAAATCTAGCGGAAAATTTTCCCCGCTAAATCTAAACGGGGAAAATTTTCCGCTAGATTTAGCGGAGAAAATTTTCCGCTAGATTTAGCGGGGAAACTCCCCCCCCACCTCGAGGTCACGTGACCCCCAGGTCACGTGACCCCCCCTCCCCGAGGTCACGTGACCCCCCCCCCCGTGCCTTCCCCTCCTCCTCAAGAGCTGCGCTCTAATTTGGCGTTACAGGGAGTTGTAAACGGCTTTCATTTTTTTTAGCGGCATTAATGAAAAGGAAAGACTATAAAATTACACACAATGACGAGCACAAGCACACATTTCCATTTGCATCCGCCACGAACTACACCTTCCCCCCGTAGCACCGTTCGGGAACAGGTGTACTTTTTAAGTATCTGTGTCTGTATTCCAGAATACTTTTTCGCCGTTTTTGCAGAAGTATCTATGGGATATCCCGTTGCAGAAAATACAAATGTATCTCGGTATCTGTGTTTTGGGCCTTAAAATACAGGTATCTCAGTATTTGTGTTCGCGGATTCTATTTGGTGTCCCACCCCTGGGGTCAGTAAGCTCACCCTTCACGGGTATGGTCTGGCGTGAACTCACGACACCAACGTGTACTAGAGGAGCGAGCTTTGAAGAAACGCTGCTAGGTGCGCGCAAAGTAAAATTAAAAAAAAATATATGAAACACGATATTGTAGTACACAGTTGAAGCCGCTCCTCATGATGCAGGGTCGGAGAAGGGAGCAGCTGACCCTGCTTCATGAGGGGCAGCTTCAACTGTGTACTACAATTTCGTGTTTCATATTTTGTTTTAATTCTTACTTTGCGCGCACCTAGCAGCGATTCTTTAAAGCTCACTCCTCTAGTACACGTTGGTGTCGTGAGTTCACGCCAGACCATACCCGTGAAGGGTGAGCTTACTGACCCCAGGGGTGGGACACCAAAAGAATCCGGGAACACAAATACTGAGATACATGTATTTTAAGGCCCAAAACACAGATACTGAGATACATCAGCATTACAAGGTCGTGATTGACGATCGACGTTCAGAAGACTGGGTCATGGGGAACCGAGAGTGCTTGGCTTTTGGATTTACTTTCGCTTACATAACCGTAGTGTTCTTTATCTTGTAAATACATTCTTTATTATTTTAATTGCTTGAACTCTGTCTTCACTGATTCCGTGCCCCTTACTGGTCGACCGCGACGATATACAAGCCGTCAGCTTTTTTTATGGCAACCGTAAGTCTACACTTACACTCGTCACTTTCGAAGCTACAAGCTTAGGCATGTCCGTTCACTACAACTGGGCCTCCGGAATTGAGAGAATTAGAAAGGCCGTGCCTTCTACTCCAGAAATGTAAACAACATGTTTTTGACTTTGGCAAACATTGAGATAAATGAGAGATGCTGGCTCTTTGAAGCGATAGCTCTTAATAATATCGAGGGTAGTCTAAATTTACGTTGCGTATTATTTTTATTGATCGCTATTGTTTTTTTTAATTTTTGCGCGGCGAATTTAGTTTTAGTTTTGGAATTTATATCGTGAAGGTTTTCCCATTTCTGTTTGGTTTACGAGTAAGATTTTTTGATAAACGTTAATCTGTAGTAATTCAGATATTAATATTATGCAAGCGTGTATGCGCTACGTTTCGAAAACCGCAATCTGTTCACACCGTTTTTAGTTCAGGAAGAAATGGAACACCAACCAGACCATGACATATATTTAAGTATTGACATGTGCCTAAGCCTGTTGTGCCTAAAGCTCCAGAACGCACGCCTCCTAATACCTAAAGTTGCCTGTAATCACTCCTTACCCAAAACAGTACAGATTCCATGCAAAGACTGGAATACAGCCCATTGACGATTCTTTTTTACACCGTTTGATTTTTTTCTAAAGTTTTTTGCGGATTCAATTGTAGATTCGGTTTCCCAAGACATCGAACGGTGACGTAAAACATTGTTGAATGTTTCAAAATTATGGACTCGCAACGCATTGATAGATCTAATTTAGAAACATGTTTAAGGGTCAATTCAAAGGCCATCTTACCAAAGAACTTATAGAGTCAGCAAAGCATCACATCCCGATCATCAGGGGCCGTTCTGCCAATTCTATTAACTCCTTCAGTTCAAACGCTCTTAAAATGTCCCGTGAGACAGGTACAACAGTCATTAGACTCGGAAAATACGATTTAAATTCCGATAGCAAACATATAAAAATACAAATAAAATAATTCGAACTCAAATTTACTTTTACACTTACTGCCGTGAACAAGATGCCAACGCGGACCAGCTGTAAATCCGATGCCAGCATCCTGCCCAGTGCAGAAAGTTTAATTGCGCGCACCGAAATGGCGGCCATCGATTGGCCCGTGCCCCTCGGGCGAGCGATCCATCCATCCATCCTTCTAACCGGCCCTGGAGGCCGGACCCTCGGACCTCAGCCGGCGCACCTGTTACGTACCCGTGCACCGCTGGGCGGCGATCCATCTTCCCAGAGACCGGGCCCGCCCCGTCCTGCAGCATTGTGCGGCCATTGAGACGGAGAGTGAAGGCAGAGTGGGCCACCTTAAGTTCAGCCCAAGTTCGGAAATTCCCTTCCGAGTGAGCTTCGGCGGTTCGATTCGCCACGAATGTTCCGTCGGCTATCAGCTGCAATTCCATCAAGCTGCCGTCTCTGAGTGCATTTCTTAGAGTCGCGATGTATTTCCACATTATTGGTTTTAGTTTGATTTGTATGAACGTAGTGAGGAATATGATAGATTTTATAGCAAAAATTATTCTTTGAAAAATAAAAATGAGGGCCTTTACGCAAACTATATACCTTAGGAATTTAATATAGAGAGTCGCTAGTTTCAATATATTTATAATGTCAAGAATAAAAAATGATAAACGATATAACAAAAAAGTTTAATAACTCTAAATTCAAACCGAAGCTATACCGTGCATTCTGTGTCGGCGACGGAAGGATCACTGTCCCGAAGCAGCGCGCCACCGCTGCTTTCACGCATGTGGTGCGTTGAGGAATGTTCCGAACCAGAACACTCGATGACCGCCGAGATAAACTGGAACTTTCCAGAAGGGGCCAGAATTAGAAGAGCAAGAACCGGGACGAACGGGGTTCGAACCCCGTTCCTCCGCGCTGCAGTCGAGTGCGTTGTATACTCCGCGACGTATGCACGCGGCATTGGTGAGTTTTAGTACTGCGTGTACGAGCGAACGTAAGCACTCTCCGTTTGCGTTAGCGTAGCGTGTTCTATACTGCGCGTGCGCAGAGCCCACACTGCGGTCTTGGACTGGCGTATGTCGACGACACGCATGCGCAGCGTGAAGAACGCAACGCTAACGCAAACGCACAGCGTTTGCTGCTGTAATACTAAAACTGTATTATCTGGAGACGGATTCTCAAGACTGAGTTTGCAAAGGCGTTGAGTATGGTCCACTAAAACTGTACAGTTTTAGTGTTTCGTAGTCAAGAGCTTTGAGTACGCAAGAAAATTGCTGGTCGGTAACGCGCATGCGCAAATCTTGTCTGAAATATTCTAGCGTATTGCGTACGCACGCAACGACGTAATATTGTGTGTTGTGGGTCTTGCACGTGTTGCGGCATGTCGGCATTCTGCAGTAAGTTCTCGAGACATCTCGGGCCCAGCGAGATTACCAATTTAAAAATGGTAGCTACCACGACATGTAGCGCGAACGGAGTGGTGTGCGCCCTTGAATCGCGACCAGCTATTGTTTGTCCAGTTTAGCTTGGTAATTATTTTCAGGACGTAACCGCACTCGAGTCACATCGAAGTAGAGCTGTTGAAGCGCGAAGTAACAAAATGTTAACAGCAGTCGCTCTGCATGAGAGCCGCGAACTGCTCATCCGGCAGTTTCTCGCTTACGACTAGAATACTTTTCTTTTTAAAAATTGACGACTTCGTTGCTTTGGGTTATGTATGAGTATATCGCCTATTTATTTCCGAGATATCGTCCACAAAGGATGTCAGTCACACAAGATGATTGACGGAGGCACCGTGTTAACTTTTCACTACGCGCTTGGTATCTTATGTCGCACTCGGAGCCTCCGTACTCAGGAGAAAAGCGCGGTTGATCAGGCGGGTATTGATTGGCTTCATTGAACCGAAAATAACTGAATATATTTTAAATGTTTATATTTTTAGGGAACATAGTGAAGGTGTGAAAGCCTGTGGAAGCAAAGCAAGGAATGTGAGGAACCCACTGAGAAACGTTTACGGAACGAACTAATAAAATCGCCCTAGGAAGGTGGCTTCTAGCGTACACTGTACTCTTGAGTATCCCGTACACATGACCCAGCAACGCTATACTACAAGAGTCTAGTCTCTCATACTACTCCTCACTATTTTGCGTTAGTCGCTAATGAGCGGTATTTATTATTTCCTTCTATATAATAATACTGTAATACTTTTTATTGCACAGAACAAAAATACACAATTATGCAAGTGCTCGCAAAAGCAATGGAGATGCTCTTGCGCGGTGCCTGACGGCCGGTGAAAATGTTCTGTATTTGTAGTCAGAAACAAAACAAAAAAATGCAAACAGGAAGTATGGTATGTTTCGTGTCTGTTCATGATGCAGATCGTTTCAAAATAGCTATTAACAAATACTGATGAATATTCTCCACCGTCTTCTTTTCTTAATTAAGAAAGAGTGAGCTGATTAGGTCGAAATGGCTCGGTAACTATTAGTCATTTTGCATTACTGGGATGGTTCAAGTCCTGACCGACTCTATCTAATGGATATTAGTAGCTATGCAGAATCCAACGGGTCTACTGACGCACACTTAGTGTTATAATTCTGCCTAATCGCAACTAGTAGGCATTTTGACCCGTCCTGGTGCAAAGCATGTAAAAAGATACGACAAAAATAGAAAATTGTCATTACTAAACATCTCCAGTCAGAGACATAATAACATAATTTTGAATATACGAATATTTGCGACTTCAGCAGGAAATGTATAAATAAAGTTTCACCTCGTAATTCGTGATCATGTCACCTAAAGATAAGCAGATTGAGGTTGTATTCAAGAGGCAGAATTTTCCAAGACGGGGAAAGGTGACGCAATTTCAAGGGGGATTAACATCGTCCCACCCTCCATTTAAAGACCCGTACACACATACACGAAAAATACTTTTCGATTCTGTGGAATAGCGAATAAGCGCACCGTATTGCGGTGGTGCATATACAGAAAATCCCATGATGAGGGGACTGTTTTCTCCTTTCATGATCTAGTCATCTAGTGGCAAATGGTGGCTGTGACGACCTGAAACCGCGTTCATAAAGTGTTTGTTGTTTTTAAAAACTAGTAAGGCTCGCATACATAACGTCCGTTTAAAAACAGCGTTCCAACAGTTTGTGCCCTTCACAACGCGTGCAGATGCTAGCTCTAAATTTAAAAGGCCGCTTTTTATATAGAATATATATCGCGGGCAATTGAAAGAGGGCAAGTTTACAGATGGAAACTTCAAGCACATCCTCCCGCCCGTGGTAGGAAACAACAAATCCGGATTCGCCTACACAAACCCGTTTTTCTCCGCCTCGATTACCACTTTCCTCAGACCCAACAACGTCCTTCGCTCTCCTCTCTGGACGCCTCAGTTTAAAAACGGGACGCTCCCGTTTTCTGTATACGAAAAAGAAAAAAGAATAAGCAAACAAAAAGTCGTGTCCGTAGAACTTAGGGTTGAGTAAGCGGTCCACATTCGAACGCGTACTAAAAACGGTTCACACTAAACGTTCAACGCACAAGCAAGCTCGTCCACGCGTCGAAGCTCCCCACGCACATGGAAGCCCAACAGCCACCCAGCGCCGGTTGCCCCGCGGCCTCTGTCTTGGCGCTGTAGCGCTTATGAATCCAATTTGGGGTTTTCCGTGCGAGCATGGGCCTCGACGACGACGCCGTCGTCGTCGACGTCGTCGCGCGAAACCCCCGAGTCCCGGGTCCATGTAATTAGATTGGGCCCGTGCGCGCACGCCCAGAGCGTCAAACTATCACCGTTCCATCTTATTTTGATCGCATGCCAGTTCACTCCGGTGCACAGGCGCTCACTCTGGGAGCGCGAAAACGCGCGAGGCTATCGCGAGTTTTTTTTTTTTTTCTCCGATTGCGTGTACGTTCGCGACAGCACCACTGCCGCGCTCGGGGGCTCGGATCGGGACTCGGGAGAAAATTGGGGAAGCGTTTGTGGCGACGGTGCTGGTTCCTTCCTGCCGATCGTTTCTTCCGCCGTTGCCCCGGGAGGACGAGGTTGCGGGAGGCGACTGCCTGGTGCGCTGACGGCTCGGCCAGAAGCTGCGTCGAAAGCTCTGCGGGAGAAGAGGAGAAAGCGCCACAGGAAACCGCTTCAAATTTATTTTGGGGAAGAGGGTGGCGAACGAGGTTGGCGGAGGGGAGGATGGGTCGCGTTTGACGCCTCCGGTAAATTCCCTAACCTTAGTTGCGTTCTCGAATTTGCCTTGTGCCTTATTTATTTTTGTTTGAATGGGAAAAAAAAAAGGGGGGGGGGTGGAGGAGTGGTTAGAGGCGAGTGATGCGAGTCCTGCTGATGGTTTAGTGGAGCGTGATAAAGCTCGTGGGGGTTAAGCTCCTGTATGCATTAGGTGGAATGGTCGGATATTCACGAGAACATGTCAAGTCCACATGACCTCATGCGTGGGATTGTGACCATTGAAAAAGTTGGGAATCGAAAGCAATCGGCTACGGAAATAATTAGGAAGAAATACAAGACTTGGTTTACTGATGAAGACAAGGTAGACAACCCTGTCACGCAAGACCCGGTTGAAGCTATGCGGATGCAGAAAAAAGAATCGAAAGTCCCCGACTAAAGGAATCCTGGAACCCCGAACCAAATCCCATTCCACCGAACCACTTCAAACGCAAGGAAATGGTGATATTACGACGAATTCTTACGGGTGGCGCAACAACACCATACATGACTCAAAAATTTGAGACCATCAAGCAAATAAAGCTGAACCCTGGTTACGAACCCCCCGACCACAGATGTCAAATATGCGAAGGAGACGGCACACGCCCAAAACGTTACCACCTGATTTGGGAATGTGAGGCTCTCGCCACACACAGAAGCGATGCTTGGGCCCAGCTGGGCCAAGACACTCCCTAGCTCCTCCGAGGAGTGGATCAGACCTGTTGGCGACTCTGAAAAACGAATCCGAATCTTGCGGACCCTGCTTGATTATACGATGTGGAGTGACCTACGTCAGAGCATTGAGAAGGGAGGCGGCTTTCTAAGGGGAAAGTGCTGTGAAAAAAGTCACGCGCGAGTGCGACCACTTCTTTTTGCTTTTTTTCCTCATTAAACGTTTTTACACACACATTCCCCACTCTCGGCTCAAGTTGCAACATTATGGATATGTATCATTCTTGCCGAATTGAGATAAGCCGCTCTTTACAGCATAGTGTGCACTATGCTGCGGCACTAGTGCACACTATGCTGCATCAGAGCATAGTATGCACATGCGCCAGGTTTTACGTCAGTATTAAACGTATTGGCTTAGGCAACACCTTTGTATGAATGGAATGTTGTTTCTACAAATATATAATTCATTAAACTGAGTAAAACATCGTGAATTTAGCTACGAACGAAATTTGCATTCGCATCGCTCTCTCGGTCTTCGGCGAGAACCCCAGAAAAGGGGGAGGGGAGAAACGCTGATTTGGATTTCATTCGGGCTTTATTGTTGACCCATTTTTACGACTATCTTAGCGCAAAATATTATCCAATATATAGATAAGGTATTGTCTGCAAACACAATGTGTTTTTTTTTATTTATCCAGGCCAGATGACTTGAACATGGCGTCAGATAGTGACAGCCAGGATTTGTTTAAATATTTTTGTACGTTTGGTCTTGTTAAGTTATTTAAATTAAATTAGAAATATAAAGAAATCTAACCATAAAGAAATGGGTAATACAGTGCATGCTTGTAATATGTTCATGCCAGGTTTAGGTACAGCTATAGTTTGATGGTTCATCGTAAGCGGAGGTTAGGAAATAAAATTATCGACCTACAAACATTGGAAACATCGAGCTTTGTCATGGGCATATATTTAAAAGTTTCATTCGTCATAGGAACGCAATACAAAAGATCATATTTTAGCGTCTTTTAACAACCGTTATAAGTTTGTACACATAAGATTCTCCTTTTTTACGGTTTTGTGTATGATTCAGAAGCAAGCGTTACTACAAAAAACAGAAAAACAATAATAATACTAAAAAAGATAGAAAAGAGCATTGTAGTTTTTTTGCAACAAAAACACACACACACACACACAAAAAAAAAACCTCTTGGAATCTTTAGAGGGTTACGACATCGAAGTCGTAACCCGTCAACTTACACTTGGAAACATGCTCCCATCAGCCACGCAAAAGGTCTCGGATGGCACTCTTGCGCGTGTGGTACCCGGGACAGCTTATGTCTCCTTCCCAGAATAATTCCCTCGTTAACGAGCAGCCGGAAAGATGTACTCCCGGACTAATTTACAAATATAAGAAAGACAAAGCCAAAAAAAAAAACATCTTGAACCAGAAAAAAAAATAGTGTGTTTTCGTGAAAACAAATTTAGCTATAATACGAGCCACTATGCATAGAAAGAAAAAGAGAGAGAGAGAGAGAGAAAAAAGGGGTCAAAATAGAGGAACTTGGAGAAAGCAGCGGAGGGGGAAAAGTACTCCCCTGATTGATGACAGAGTTTTAATCATGTTCGGGGCGACGTCTTTGTCTTTCAGATTAGAAAGAGCTGGCGACGTTGTTGTCGGGGCCCCTACGCCAATTCTTTCTCGCCCCTTCCTCCGTCCTTCCCTTGTCGACCTCGCCCCAGCGCCCTGTCTCCGAACAGCCTTGGTGCTTCGCTGTAATTCTCTTGCTTCTGACCTTTTGTGTTAAACAACGAAAAAAACAAGACCAAAACTCTGCACTCTCCTTTTTTTTTCTTTTTTTTTAATCTAGCCTATGGTTTGCTCAGGTTTTGTCGAAATCCTTTGTGTTTCGTATGAAGCGACTGAATTGTGTGACAGTTTCTTTTCTTAGAGCTGTAGTGGCGAACGGAACCAGACACCTGTGTGGTAGCTTGAAGTACGTAAAATATTGTGCGCACTTTTGCACTTTCTGTCAATAATACATAACACTGGACCTCGAGAACACATGGAGTGGCGGTATATTGTGGTAAATCAAGTGTCAAATGAGCCATATTGAGCGACGATTCGAGACATATTAGGCGGTGATTTTTGAAATGTCAAAGTGCCGGAGAAATTTTACTGGTCTAATAATAAAGGCTGTAAAACTGGCGATCCGTAGAACGTCGGTAACTGAAAAGATTTTATTGTGATAATGCAATCAAAGCAATGATGCAAGCGAGCTGGACAAAAACAGTTTGTCCTTTGTCCCGCTTTGTTTCCCTTCTCGAGGAATTATTTTCGTCAATCGTTTGTTTACTTTTTTGTTTTTTGTTTTGTCTACGGCAAGCAGACTTCTTAGGTAGGTGTATTATGAATGCCATTAATTGACTTGAAGCACAGTGAATATGTTAGTTTTGTAGACTCGAATGAACAAATGGCTTTTTACGGAACAAAATATACAATTTTAATCCCAGCCCAATATTTGTGTGTTAAACCGAAGTCCTGAATTTTACCTGACGTGATTGCATGTTTAAAAAGCATACAAGTAGAGGTGATAAAATTATCTGCGCACATACTATATGATCAAAAGAAAGAGTTTCAAATATAGGAACGGCAAGAGAAAATATATGGTACGCGACTTCAGAGATAGAAATAAAATGTTGGACTAAGTGATTCATTTAAGGCAGTACTTTGTACACAGAAGCTAGCATTAAAATAATTCTGTTATATTTGTAATTAATTTGATTATAGTTCAGCTAACCAATCCCATATAACCCGGCCGTATCCACTTAAGGTTAGAACCCGTGTTTCTTACACCCTTGCAGCATGTTATAGGCGATGCTACTAGAGGACATAGTCAGAGTCAGCGATTGACTTAATTTTAACAAGTAAAGAACTCGCTAGAAAGAACAATTTTTGTGGAATAGCATTCGGCATCTCCGACAAGATATTTATAATCTTTTCGTGCCAATTAGACTGCCAAACCTCGGAACCACCAGCGAAGACCATAATTCCAGAATTCACTCGAGCCGATAATGAAGGAATCCTTCACATCTGAGATTTACATTTTGCAGTCTTCTAACAGTACATTATATTAAGAATCCCAAAGGCAGAGCAAGCGGGGACCGCTTTTAAAAGACTAGCACATACCGATATAGATCGCTTTGTTCCGCTTCGTGTCACAACGATAGCTTGACAAAAGCCTTGGATCACCAGAACACCACACAGCTGAAACACCGCAAAAGAAGGCAAAGTAAATGTCTATGTTTAAATGAATCGCCCGGCCAGCGCGCTAAGATAACAACACTGTTAGAGCTGCCAAAACTATGTAATGAACGCCTAAAAAATTTACAATTATGCTATTCTCCAGAATTTTATAAAACCATCTTCTGACAAGTTACAAAGATCTTGTAAACGGCAAAAAGAAACTTTTCTAGCTTTGTTGTTGAGGGTGAAATTGTGAGCGATTTAAGCAATATTGGCACAGTATAATAGTTACATCCAGTACGTTTTTACACGTGATAATGAGATCATTCCACATTATAAAATACACACATCATCTATTCCAAGTTGATAATATTCGGATTGACCAAAGGGGCATTTTTGATTTACTTATAAACTGAGATGTAAAAAAACTAAAGATGTCTACAAATCTTTGTAATGCGAAAGTAGAGCGCAGCTCTTGAAAAGGAGGAGGGAGGGTACGGAGGGGAGGGTATGCCCCTCATCCTCCTCATACCCTCCTCCTCTCCCCTCGCCTTCTCCTTCTTCACTCATCCTTCTTCATCCGTCTTCTTCCTCTTTTTCTTCCCCTCTCCGCCTGCTGCTGAATTTTTATGGGTGACGTGACACGAAGTCGCGACGTCATTTTCCCCGCTAAGTTTAGCGGAGAAACGGAAATTGTGTTGAGGTCACGTGATGTCAATTTCTCCGCTAAGTTTAGCAGGAAAACTTGACCCGCTAAATTTAGCGGGAAAATTCCCCCGCTAACTTTAGCGGGAAACTTAACGAGTGAATTGTGTGACAGCGGAGAAACTTTTACGTCCTATAATGCAACGCGCGCGGTTACGCCGACGCGACACCAACGCCGACATCGTTCAACCCTAAACGGGCGCCTAAGAGCTTCACTCTAAAAGTATCCTGGTGCTAATGGAGTTTCGAACATATACTTTAAAATAATACGCAGAACGGTGTTCTCTTTAAGCCGCTATATATGATAAGATCACTATGTGGTGGCAGTTTTCCACGTGAACGGAAGTCCGGAAATATGGTTTCGATACCAAAGTCGGCGAGAGAGATCAAATATACAAAACTGTCATGCAATCTCACTGACAAGTACTAGTTGTAAAACCCTTGAAGAGTGTCATCACCGAACACATAATAACTTTTGTTGAGGAAAATGACCTTCCTGAAAATGGCCAGTATACTTTGAGGCGAGGATGCTCAACGGTCACATAATTATTAGGAGCAACCCCCGACCTAAGTTCATACGTCAAAAGGGCGGAAAGAAACAAATCTGGTGTTCTTAGATTTTGTTAATGCATTTTATCGTGATTCTCATTTGAAGATACTTAATAAACTCAGATATATTCCAAAGAATATTACAATTCTGTCCTGGCTTGACGCTTATCTGGTTGGTAGAGAGCAGTTCGTGAAGTTGAATAGTACGATGTCAGACAACTTATCCGTTATAGCAGGAGTGCCTCAGGGGTCTGTTGTCGGGTCGCGGCAATTTATCTTATATATCAGTCACATGAGTCAAGGATTTCAAGCTGGTGTCAATATTAAACATTTTGCCGGTGATTCATTTATATATCAGAAAAACTGCCATTCGATGATCAAAATATATTTAATTATCACTTACAGAAATTGACAAGCTGGTGTGACGAATGGCAAATGTAAATAACAAAAATAAAACTGTATACATAAACATAACGCGAGAAAATTACCAGTGCTAGTTCAACTGTTGGGATGGGCGATGATTTTAAAAATGTACAGGAGTAGAAATACCTAGGCGTTGTATTGAAATCGAATCTGTACTGAAGTGCACGCAGAACATGTGTAAAATAAAGCGCAAAGAAAACTTCGAATACCTAGACGGAATTTCGAATTTTTTCGGCCCGAGGCTCAAATCAATAGTATATAATTTGCTGATATTACCAACGATTGAATATGCAAGCCCAGTTGGGGAACCATTCACGCAACAAAACATTTACAATAAAGAACGCGTACAAAGCGAAGCTGTCCGATTTATTTTAATCGCTATCGATGCATGAACCAGCAGTCTCCCTCTGAAGTCTGATGCGAAGCTTCTGCCTATAAAGACCGAAATAATGTTTACACAAGCTAAAAAACAAACACAAAATAATTTAAAATTGCTGCATGGGGACTATTTTATTTATATTCAGAAATAGTTTAAAGATGTAAACTTTTGTAACGCAACTAGAACGAACCATGAGACATTTATTGTGCCTCATCTCTCTAATGCGGAATCTTTTAAAAGCAATTTTATTGTTACGTGTATCGATCAATGAAACTGCGAAATCACGGATGGTGTAAATAGACAAAATGTGCGTATTTTTATTTTTACATTAAAAAAATTAAGTGTGCTTATGAATTTAGAATACCTATGACCCTGCTGTAGCAGCCCGGCTAGCAGCATGGTAGTATAAATAACTAAAATAAACGCAGTTATTGGTAGTGTGTTATAGCTAACTTTAAAAAAATAGATTTGCTGCATAAAATACCTTATTTGCTTGATTCATTTTGAGAAATGAAGCATTGAACAATTTACCTCGTTCTTGATTAACATTTTATCTCTCTCTTCATCTCTGTATTTTTCTGCCGCTATCCGTTTAAAAAAACGAACGAATGTTACGATGCGTTGCTTACAGAACATATGAATAAAGTTTCTTCTATGAACATAAAAGATAATATTGCTGATCTGGCAGAGATGTGTTTTGATTAAATGATAACCACACGACAGGCGTCACCTTACTGTTGAGCGTTTTCGATACGAATAATGTGGCCTGGACAGCGGCTTCACACCATGTCCCTTTGTTTTATTTTGTTTCATAAATGTGCAGCTTGCTAGTACCTGGTTCTCGCATATTCTCTTGAGCCGAATGGTAAACAGAAGCATTAGATCTCATCGACATTTCAGATTTCTCTTCGAAAGTAGTGTGTCAAGTCACCGCGCTGACGTTATACATAAGCCGATATTACTTTCGGGAGTCCAAGGTGTCCATGGGCTCCGCGCTGACGTGAACCAGCTTGACCCGGTAGGCACGTGGAGTTGGCAATATATTTCGGATTAGGGGGAGGGGGTGGGGGAGTGGAGATGTGGGACGTCCCGCTTTCCTTTCTCGCAAACGTAAACTCGTGGCGAGAAATCGCTTTTCAGTTTGGCTTAGAAAAAAACGTTTCATTGGAAAGGTTATTGTAGTTGCATATTTTCCTGGTAAAACTCTAGTAATATAAAAATCTTTGAGTGTCCTCCCTCAAAAATAAGAGCTAAGTGCAAAAAAAAGTAGAAGTATTGATTTTCTTATCGTGCGAACAAGAATTGTGGAGAAGTTCAACTACTCTATGCTCTCAACCTTGTTTTGTTGATCGCTAGCTTTCTCACGACGTTAAAGTGAAATGTATTGTATATTTTGCTCGTTACTTTTTCTCTTCAGCTGTTGGTGCGCAACCGCGCACAAACAGCCGTTCCCGCCTAATGTGTCAGTGCTCGGAAGTCTCTCTTTATCTAAACAATAAAACCATCAATGACAATTCCTCGCGTGAGTCCCTAAAAAGCTTTCGACACATTTACAATTCCCCGAGAACATGGCGTGGCGCCACCTGACGGGCCTATCGTCGTGACGTAGGATGGGGATCACGTGACCGTTTCCTGCACTCTGCGTCACGGGTGGAGTATCTCCCTCTTCTTCTTTTTTTTTAATACTACGGGTATTTAAGGCTTCTTTCAACCCAATTTTTCGTTTCACTGCTCGACCCCATCAAGTTCCTAAATCGGCTACCGTACGAATGCCTCCGGGGAGCCGGTGAGCCGGTTGCAGGCAAGCAGGGAACCGGACGCTGCAACCAACTTGTTGTCGTCTTTCGGCGGCTGTCTCGCGCACCGCAACGGATGCCGACGAAGTGCGACCTATCGTTGAAGGTTAGCGTATTTTTTTTAACTTCTATTCGACCGGCCACTTCGTTACAACTGTGTATCCCTTTTCAGTTGTGCTGCCTGTAAGCTGCATCAATGCGTTCGTGGACAAGGCCCACGAAACATCCCGGCTGTGGCTCGAGGGTGAAAGAGTTCCTGAAGCGGGACGCGTTTTCTCCTGCAGCATCAAGAACCTGGATAAAGATTGCTACACGTTCATAGGAATCGTTCTCCAAACGTCGGCACTCCCTTCGGACATGCACGAGCTGGAGATAACACTGAATGGAGGAATGATGTGATGCACGCATGCGTAACATCACCCTCTGCGGAAACTTTTCATGTCTGTCGCTTACGAGCAAAATTCAAGATAGCGTCGATCTCTGACGTGCGCCAACCCCCCCCCCCCCCCACCGATTTTAATAACTCCAGAGCACTTACGAACATCTTTGCTTCGACCGCATACACGAACCTTCATCTCGAAAGTGCTTGCTGCACACTGTTGAACTCTTAGTGTTTATTTTGCCTATTCTCAATTTTACAAACCACTCCGTGCGCATCTGCTTCTCCTTGGGGTAGATGTGGAAGCTGATGTTTGTGTCGGTCGCTTTACTGTGACATTGCGGCACCGAACGATACTTTACCATTGCTCCCTGAGCTCAACAGCTGCCAAAGCCGATCCACGCGTGTATCGATCGCGCTTCAAACACAGAAGAAACAAAAAATGCGAAAGTACCGACCGAATGGTTTTCGAAGAACCCGACCAAAGCAAGGCAGAATAGCTGGCCTTATCACGTGACTCCTCATCCTACGTCACGGTCGAGCGATCGCAGCGCTCCAATCGGTCCCGCTCAATACCTCGCACTTCTAGCGCCTCAACATCTCCACTGACGATAATTCAAGCAAACAAGGTAACCTTTCAACGTACACCATTGTGGACAAGATTTCCGGTAATTACTGCAATGCTTCAGGGTTTGCTTTTGTTCAGTTAGATTTTTTCAGTTAGATCAGTTAGATTTAGCCTCGAACTTCAACTGACTCAACATGTGTTGTGACGATGGTAAGTCACCGTTGATGACTTGCAAAGCTGGTGAAACTGTGGCAGATCCGAAGACTTGCAGCTTTCCTAGGCAGGCTGAGCGTCGCACTAATGTCGAGGAGAATGAGGCAGATCCAGAGGCTTGCAGTTTTCCAGGTGGGCTTAGGTAAGCTTCCTTCCTCCGTGCGGCCGGCGCTCCCTCGACCCGGCGTGCGCCATCTGTCGGTAGCATATCTCTCTACGCGTGCACCGTCTGCGAACTGGCGGCGTAAATTTCCCAGAACAGGTTTTTGTTGCTTTCATCTTGAACGAGTTAAGTTCGTTCCTTTATTTGTTTCACTGTAAACTTCTACCAGCTGCTTGCATCTCTGTAGTAAATTCCAGTACATGTTGAGGAACCGATTTAGCGGACTCTCTAAGTTGCCGTAGAAGCGTTGGTTTACATGATGTACAATGGCAGCCACCTGATGTCGCCCGAACTACGAGACACACATGCATGCAGAAGAAAAGTACGCGATGTCTAGTTCGCACGATATATATATATATATATATTTTTTTTGCAAATGCACGGCTTGGAATTATGATTAGCTTACGTCTTACGGAGCTAGAGTAGTATGTTATTAATTTTGGTTCTCTCAGGCATCAATCTCTGCCAGTTCACTGAAGGGGCCCAACAAAATCGGCAACTTCAAACCGCAATTTGTATCGATGTCTATACTATCTGTTTCATCAAGATATACGCCTTGAACAAGTCGTGTCCGATGCAAATCGGTTGAAAAATAAACTTTCATGCACGCGCGTGCATGAAAAACACGTTCTAAACCCATGCAATCGCGCTTGTTCCTCATAAAACGCCGCAAAAAGAACTCCTGAGTTGGAATATGAGAAGCTCACAAATTTTCGGGGAAAGCGCGTTACTTTAAAAAGATTAGTGCATACAAATAACGGTGTTGAAGACTGCTGCTGATGAAGCCTAGTACAGCTTCTAACAAACGGTTTCAGAGAGAACTGTAAATGAAGAGATTGGTTTTTATTATAAAGTGCATGTTTATACTGAGCGGACATGTACGTAACGCGTTACAAGTAACGAGTTACTTGTACCTACTACCTAGTTACTATTTTCGGTAACGAGTGACGTATTTAGTTACTTTTTCAGAAAAGGAACGAGTAACGGTATTTAGTTACTTTTAAGGCCAAGTAACGAGTAACGGTATCTCGTTACTTTTGAGGAGTAACGTGTACAACACCGCTCAAACGGCCTTGTTTTTATTTTAGCCTTAGTATGTGCCTATTGCGACAAAGGCAGATGGAAAACCCGCAAAACAAATAAACAGTATGACAGTACAGCAACATATATCGCTGAACACGGCAGTCGAACAGTTCGACTGACATGTCCAGCGATAAACGTTGCTGTACAGCTGAGAATATCCTTTACTCAGCGAGCACAATCAGGTTCGTTGGTTGAACTTTCTAGAACCGGGTACGGACCGAATGTAAACCCGGAGGTTGCAAACACGGGAAGGCACATAACCCATTACCCGCTGTCCTCAGTGAAGGCGCAGTTCCCGAAGATTCACCAGCTCTTCCTGAAGCACAACACTGCCGTTCCTTCGAACGCGTCAGCAGAACGACGCTTCAGCGTCACCGGAAATGTATTTTCAAGGAAGCCGGGAAACATAACTGATGAAAACTTCGACAGGCAGCTGCTGCTTTATGGCGACGACTACTAAAAAGAAAAAATAAACCATGCAAACAAAACAGTTATGTATTTGGTCTTCGAAGTAACGTGAAAAGTAACTCGTTACTTTTTAGGTAACTCACGCGTTCCTTTTGAGAATCGGTAACGAGTAACGTATTTAGTTACTTTTTGAGTGAGTAACGAGTAACGGTATTTAGTTACTTTTTTGGGGTAACATGTACATGTCTGATACTGAGACGGGCAATTTGACGGTGGTACACTAAGAACGATTTGTTGCGTCTGCCATACTAAGGGTTTCACAGATCTGCATCTCATTTAAAGCTGCATTCAGTCAAGGTATTCCAGCATGTTTGCTAGGTTTCTTTGATTTTTTATCGGTGTGCCAGGGAAACATTTAGTGTGCATGCAATGGGTCTCCTTGAAAGACAATACCTAGGTCGTATTGGAAGAGAGCTCATGCCATCCACGTCAAGAGCGTAATGAGGATTGAACATCAGCGAGAGAAACAAACGAGACTCACCTGTTTCTTTTACGGGGTACCCAGCGCGCCGCCACCAAGAAAACAACACCGGGAACGTGACCAGCCTTTGTGGGCTGCTTTGCCCCTTCTAGAAAGTGGAACATTTGACCGTCTCTCTTCAACTGAAATGAAACGCAGCCAATTGTACTCCTGCCCCGTTCAGTGGCGAAGTTTGTCTGCTTGGATTAGCTTCAAAGTCCCGAATTTTTTTGAGGTGACCCAAACTTCCAGAAGGAGGCATTACGTAAGGTTGAGGTTCAAATTGTTGAGTGTACAGGGGTTAGAAGTGAGTTGTAGTTTTTTTTTTCTGTTTCGAAGTTTTAACAGTTTGCCCAAATAAAAATTAAAAAAAACCTTTTGATCACGGTGATCCTTGTTAACTTAATATGACCCTTGTTGCGCCGAATTTCAGGCGCCTGTAAATTTATATATTAATATTTTTGTTGTTATCAGTGCGAATCTTTTTGGCGTAAAATATGTGTTTTTTCTTTTTATGTCAAAGTTCTTAGTAGAGCTGTGTGCGGCCGACAAACTATTAGACGGACGGCACAAGTCAACATTTGTATAAAATGTTCAAGTCTTCCGAGGTTCACTTAGTTTGACAAGTTGTTTACGTGTCGAGCAAGCAAATGTGTCCTTCACTGCGGCTCTGTAGAAAAATTGGGCAATTAAATCTAACTGAACAAAAGCAAAACCTGAAGCATTCCAGTAATTACCGGAAATCTTGTCCACAATGGTGCACGCTGAAAGGTTACCTTGTTTGCTTGAATTATCGTCAGTGGAGATGTTGAGGCGCAAGACGTGCGAGGTATTGAGCGGGACCGATTGGAGCGCTGCGATCGCTCGACCGTGACGTAGGATGAGGAATCACGTGATAAGGCCAGCTATTCTGCCTTACTTTGGTCGGGTTCTTCGAAAACTATTCGGTCGGTACTTTCACATTTTTTGTTTCTTCTGTGTTTGAAGCGCGATTAACACACGCGTGGATCGGCTTTGGCAGCTGTTGAGCTCAGGGAGCAATGGTAAAGTATCGTTCGGTGCCGCAATGTCACAGTAAAGCGACCGACACAAACATCAGCTTCCACATCTACCAACAGTGTGCAGCAAGCACTTTCGAGATGAAGGTTCGTGTATGCGGTCAAAGCAAAGATGTTCGTAAGTGCTCTGGAGTTATTAAAATCGGGGGAGGGGGGGGGGGTTAGCGCACGTCAGAGATCGACGCTATCTTGAATTTTGCTCGTAAGCCACAGACATGCAAAGTTTCCGCAGAGGGTGATTTCACGCATGCGTGCATCACATCATTCCTCCATTCAGTGTTATCTCCAGCTCGTGCATGTCCGAAGGGAGTGCCGACGTTTGAAGAACGATTCCTATGAACGTGTAGCAATCTTTATCCAGGTTCTTGATGCTGCAGGAGAATACGCGTCCCGCTTCAGGAACTCTTTCACCCTCGAGCAACGGCCGGGATGTTTCGTGGGCCTTGTCCACGAACGCATTGATGCAGCTTACAGGCAGCACGACGGAAAAGGGATACACAGTTGTAACGAAGTGGCCGGTCGAATAGAAGTTAAAAAATACGCTAACCTTCAACGATAGGTCGCACTTCGTCGGCATCCGTTGCGGTGCGCGAGACAGCCGCCGAAAGGCGACAGCAAGTTGGTTGCAGCGTCCGGTTCCCTGCTTGCCTGCAATCGGTTGTGAGATAAAAGGGCCCATCGGACACACGGAGCGGCACTTTGGCAGCGGCGGCAGCACGGTTGGCACACGGACGCTAACTTCTTACCGGTGCTACTTTCAGGTTGGTCTTACATTTACCTTTTTATATATCTAGCGCCTCGTTTTAGTATTGCCGACGCTGCTGCTGCTGCCAAACGCTGCATTTTCTTTTATGTGTATGTGTGTGTAGTTATTGCTTTGTCTTGGAGGATGTCGGAAAACGGTGATGGTTTGTGCTCAAGATGTGACAAAGTGTTTGACTATGATGAAAACGCGTTGTCTTGCTCCGAACGTGGGCGTCTTTATCACCTTTGGGACCGCTCGGGTGTGTCCGAGTTGACTTTTATATCAAAAGGAGCCAGTTACCAGAAGGCTTGGCGGTCTTACAATTGTAAACCGGGCAAATCGAAGGGGAGCCAAGCGAGTAAACCCAAATCGGAGCTTGCCGTTGCAAGCCTGCTTGCGGACATAAACAATCAAGCTAGACAGCCTGGCGCCCCTAAAAACATGATAGACAGGATTGAGAAAAACGTCTAGGAGGTTAGCGATAAATATGACACCGTACTAAAAAACTAAAGGCACGAAACCGGAATTAAAGAACTGCGTAAACAGATGGACACCGTAGAAAAAGATAATCCGGTTCCTGAGGTCAACAGACTGCGCGATGAAATCAATGATCTTGAATGGAAAACTAGAAAATTAAATTTGGAACGTCATGGTGTTACTATAACTGAAAAACGAAAACTGGCTAGAAAAGATCAACAACGTTGCGTCCCTGCTGCAGCCTCCGCCCCTGACAGAGAACGAGGTAGTTGCCGTACACCAGCTACCCTCAAGACGTGATAAAAGTGGCAACTATTATCATCCGTTTCGCAAGGCAGTCTGTGAGAAACCAGTAACTGCAAAATAAAAAAGAACTGTCGGGAATTAAGCCGGACATTTTAATTGTTGAAAACACGACGAAGCAGAATAGAGCGCTCTTCTGGGTGGCTAAAGATTGGGCCTAAAACGTCTGAATTTCGTTATGCATGGCACCGAAATGGAAGAATTCTGGGACGAAAGAAGGAAGGTGAACAAGCGTATGTCGTAAAGAATGAAGGTGACTTGTCAAAGCTGGCGTAGGGTGATATGGATTATTCCTTACTTTTTAACTTGTTTGTGTTTCCACTTCACGGGAAATCAAGCTACACTGCTTCCAAATGAAATAAAATCTTACCTTGAGAAAGAGGGCTATTTCAATTTAAAGTGTTTTCATTTAAATGCGCCGTCCGCAATGAACCAATGTACTAATCTTGAACTGCTGTTTGATCAGTTCGGTGCTGATTTTGCTATTATATTGACTACCGAGACTTGGTATAATGATTACTCTGACATTTTTTGTTTCCCTTCACACGACACATATTTGTCAAATCACGTTTCTAAGTGTGGAGGGGATTGACCATTCTGACTAAAAAAGGTATGGACTGTGATGTACAGAGCGATTATTCCTTTATAACGAAGGACGTAGAAGTGTTATGCTTACGTAATAGTCGAAATGTTTTTGCTGTATTTCACCGCCCACCGGATGGGAACCTATTAGCATTTTTAAAGCTTTTGAGACTTTCTTGGCATTTTTAAATGACAATCAATATAATGTCATTTGCGGGGGATTTTAACACTGATATGTATTCTGTCAGCACTTCGAAAAGGGAAATGAACAACCTAGTCAGTATATATGAATATGCTAATACCATTCTCCATCCCACAAGAATTACCCTTCGCTCCAAAACTGCGTTAGATTTATTTATAACTAATTTTCACGCAGATAGAGTGAGCAGCGGAGTGATATCTGTGACCTGAGTGACCACTTTCCAATTTGTTTGTGTGTTGAGCTTAATGTATTTCGAAAGTTTATGAAACACCGACCTGCGGTTTTTTACAACATAAATAAAAATAGCCTCGATGCATTTAGACAGGACATTCCAGCTTGGGACATATTTTTCGAGCAATTTCTTATGAACGCCACCTTCCATATAAATCTGTAGTGGTATTCAACAAAAGTCATAAACCATGGGTAACATCCCGTTTGCTTAGAAAAATTTGAAAGAAAGATGAGCTATATAAACGTTTCATCAAGACGCGTGACACAGATGTCCTAAAGGAGTTTAAGTATTTCCAAAGCAATTCAACCAAAGAGCTGAGGAATGCAAAAAAAAATGTTTCTATTCTTCCCTTTTCTCGTCGTCAAACTGCCGCACCGGCATAATATGGAAACATTTTGTTTCGCTGGTTAAAGGCGCTCCTGCATCAAATATATCGAAGCATTGCAGCATACAGGTATAAAGTGAATCGATCGAGAGTTGGCCAACGTGTTCAATGTTTCAGCCCAACAATGACCAAAACCAAGAGACGCTATTGGACGAAAAGGAGAGCTGACTTGGCGCCAATAGCTGCTTTGGTCACCCCTGGAGGTGCGTTTCCCACCGACCGCGTCCTCTACTTCCGGCTTAACTCGGGATTTCCTTGTTTGGCCGGCTTGAGCCAATATGTCTCCTCTTCCTGGCTTCATGGACGGCCAATTGGCGTTCTTTTTGCAAAATCTTCCGCTATCAGCCCGAATCGGGAAGCGCTCCCTTGACGCGGCGTACGCCATCTGTCGGCAGCAGTTCACCCAACGTTTGCATCGTCTTCCGGCGCTAGATTTGCCCACAAGATTATTTTTTTTCTTTTAAACAAAATCAGTTCATTCCTCGATTGTTTTTTTTTCACTGTAAACTTTGATTGTTTGCTTGCAGCTCTGTAGTATATTGCAGCGTGATACGTTTACACACCGATTTCTTTTTGCTGGCCATTTAAAGTGCCTTAGAAACGTTAGTTTGCATGCTGTAGAGGGTTGAGCGGGGCCGTTGACACAACCGAACTCAGCGGAGAGTGAGGAAAGAAACGTCTAACTTCAATCAAAAGTTCGTGTCTACTTACGGCGAACGCTCTCGTTTAAGCGCAGTCAGACTGCTCAAAAAAAAAAAAGAAGACACGGTTCCAGACATGATGACGTACTAATTTGAGCACATGCCTCAAGTATCTTGGAAGCATGTTTGCTTCATACCTGCTGCGAACATCTCAACAGAAGACAGATTTGTTTATGACCAATGTGACCGCCATACAAGGATGAAACACGCCTCAGGCCGTAGGGAGTTTTAGGGAAACGTCTTTGGCACATCCGGATACGCGTACGATGGGCCCTCCGGTACGAACTGCGCATGTGCGAGTCCTTTGTGGTAGCGCATGCGCAGTTAGTACCGGAATGCCCATCGTATACCGTATCGGATGTGCAAAAACGGTTCCCTAAGACTCCCTAGCGTCTGCAGACTGTCTTTTGTGCGATGTGTTAGCGGCGAGACCGCGTCTTTAGGGTGTCTTCTCAAGAGTGTGTATAGCCCAACACGCGGCTCTGACGACACGCCTCCGCGGTGGCGCTGTTGTCACCACGGCGCATGCGCAGAAGCTTCACCTGAATCGAATATGGTTTCTGCACTCGCGCAGTGCCCACACCTGGTGTGGCAAACGCGGACTTGTTTATAAACAGCGTGCCGGTCTATGGGCATGAAATTATAAAACCTATCCAGTCATATTCATTGTAGGAGGGATAATATAAAATTGTGTTCTTCCGCATTTCGGTGAAGTCAATCGATGAGATAAGCCTGATGCGAACGAGCCATATCTCGATATATGTAGTATCGTAACCCATGAAAATAATAATGCATCCCCAGCGAGGAATAAAATGCCGTGTGACAAAACGCAATCAGACATTTTCAAAAAAAAATATATATATATATATACGTGTAAAGATTGTTTTTTTTCTTCTTATTGCTTTCTCGCGAATTACGTTCCCAGCAGAAGGGGCCTTTTTTAAGTTATATTATTTATTTTTGTGGATCCGAAGTAAAGGATGTATAGTGATGAGGATAATCCTAAAAAGGGTTCTGTTTTTTTATAAATGTCGATAAACCATCGAAGATTAAACCCGGAATCTGATTTTATCGAACTCGGGAAAAAATAAATTGCGACGGGGAGCTGCTTTTGAACAACAAAAAAACCAAACTTTGGAGGAATAAAATCTTTCTATACCGCTCCATACTGTAGCGACCCGGAACAAAGCCTCCCAATGAACTGTCCGCGAAGCTTCCCTTGCCTCGGAACCACACTCCTTTGAAATAACAGAAAACATGCAGGCGAGCTGGTGAACTTTCAACATCTTGAACACTCGAGACTGGAACAAAAAGTGGCCTACACCCGCAGCGCGTCTGTTGTCACTTTTTGGTGCTAAGACTCGGGTGCTCAATATCTTGAAAGCACGGGTCTATACTTTGTGTCACTAGTTGTGCAGTGCAGGCGAAGGCGACGCCAGGCGAAGAGAGAAAGAGCGAGCACTAGGAAGGCTGGACGGGAGAGGACGGCAATGGAGGGCGAGGGAAGAAAGGGAGAGGACTAGGAACGTTGGAGAGGAGAGGAGGTTTCTCTGCTCCTCCCCCAGCCTTCTTAGTGCTTGCACCTTATCCCCTAGCCTTGCGTTGCCTTCATCTTTACTGTACGCAACTAGTGACACGGAGTATAGGACGTTTCGGTACAGGACGTTACGGGACCTGGACAGGTCCTTGCGGGCGCTTTCGGTAGGCGGTCGTTTCGGTGCCGGGCATTATGGTCCGAGCCTGGCTGGTTTGATAACTTATAAAATATAAAATACTCATCTGGGGAACTTATTAATGTACAGATAATTACGCACTTAAGTTTTTTTGTGGAAGCAGACATCAAGTAATGTTTTCATAAAAAAAGTGACTGACCGATTAATGAAAAAAATATTACTATTTTTCTAAACGCAAGTTAAACGTTTTGACAAACTTTATTTGAACGAATAAAAAATGAAAGCCGTTGAAACTCCCTGTAACGCCGGAGTTACAGCGCAGCTCTTGAGGAGGGGGAAGGCGGGCGAGGAGGAGATGCGCGGACTCTGGGGCCATACGTGACCTCGGGGGTCACGTGACTTCGGAGGGAGTCACGTGGCCGGTGGGTCACGTGACCTCGGGTGTCACGTGACCTCGGGGGTCACGTGGCTGGGGGTCACGTGACCTGGGGGCCACGTGGCCTAGGGGTCACGTGACCTTGGGGTCACGTGATCCCAGGGTCTACGTGACCCCAAGGTCACGTCCCCGAGGTCGACCGTTGCCTTGGGGGTCAGTGCACCTGGGATAACCTTGTGCGGTTACGCCGACGTCGACGGCGACGCCGCTCGATTGCCGGAAACGGGCACCTAAGAGCTGCGCTCTGAAATAATCCTGCCGTTTTCATTTTATTAAGTTAAGGAGTGTTTATCTTGTGAGTTTAATATTATTTTTTAACTTACTTAGGTAAAATGTGAATTCTAAAAGGAATAAACGTTTCCCGACCCATTTTAAAATTCCAGCAATATTGTGTTTACGACTTTTCACAAGTTTACAAACAAAAATTTTCTGAAACGATTAACGAAACAACGTCCCTGCTTCGCCTAAAGAGACGCGGCAAATATGTTAAATTATACGGACACTTCACATCATTAAGGTAAATGCAAACACGTACTATGAAGCTCAGCCACAGCGCGTAGATATTTCGACATGATGTCGACGTATGCAAAGTTTATTCATAGCTACGAAAGAAATGTGGGAAGCAGTATGATTATAGGGGGAGTCTGTAACCTTAATTTTACGCAATGCAGTTCCCCACATACTTGGCCCCAATTATTCGCTGTTTGTCATATCCCAATCCGTCAAATAGAATATCGTCCATGTTTTTTTCAAGAATAAGGACGCTCTTTCCCTATATTTGATGCATAAGCAGGTCGACGTTTAAATGACTGAATGGAAAAAAACACCTAATACTCTAATCGCGAATTACACCGGTAAAGAATTACCTTGCTTGTATGTTTATACAGCCTTGATACTGGTCCGCCTCAGCGGGTGACTGGTCGCTAAGCTGAAGGTGAGCGATTTAGCCAGTGCAGTACAACCGCTAACCTGGGGTTTTTAACCTGCATCACGCAGCAGCGATTACACAAACGCGTGCCGGTACGTAACTCATCCGAGTTCCGCCGGTAGTTTTGAAGCGCTCCGGGATCGACTTTTCTGGATCGCGCCTCTTTCACGGGTGATCGGAATCAAGACGGACGTGTTCCACTCGACATTTTGAATCAGCTCCCACTCTGACCTCGATCCGGATCCAAAAAGTCGCTCCTCCTATTGCGGACCGTGTAGAGAAGCGGTACCTCGGTACACCAAGAACACTTATGTTCAAGCGGCTTCCCTCCACAACAGCATCGAAGAAAAGCTTCAAGCTCACCGGGAGACACAACATCCCTGCTCCTGAGCTCTCACCAAGGCCACAACATCCTTCAAGTACTCGGCGACGACAGCAATAACTCTGCCTGCTATCCCTCCAAGTTGTCCGCCATGGGACGTGATTCCTGGTATCACGGTCCTGCCGATACCCAAGAATATGGATCCGGAGATCCAACAAGGACGCCGACCAGCCAGAGCCGACCATCCCCCAACCCCACTACATAACACTTACTATGAAGACGCTGCCCATACTTCGGAGGGAACCGCTACGGCGATCGTCGGGCCTTAAGACAATTTTGTGCATAACCACACGGCAGTCCCGTTCCCCAGTGACGATGGAGTTCTCGCCATAACTGAAGCCACACCAACCATAACCATTCGAAGCGACAGTCGAAGTGCCCTTCGATCTTTTGTGCAGACTGCCCTCCCACTCCACATTCATGCCACACTAGCCTCTCACATGTGCACTCACCCCTCCCCAAACGTCTTATTAGAGTGGGTGCCTGGCCACCAGAGGGGCCCGAGTAATGAGCAAGCTCATACCCTTGCTCATGAAGCCTAAATACCGAGCAGCCCCATACCGTGGCCGGACACCCATTGCCCGAAGGCGCACCGTGCAGAGCACTGGAAACAACGCCGTGCACTCTTAGAAAAAGGGTACCTTTAGTCCTCCCTTAAGGGAGGAACGGCCTTGTAACCTATGTTCCTTTAGAAAGGGAGTAACTTTCGTCCCTAAAGCAGAGGAGCAAAGTTCTTCCGTCGAATGCATCTCATTGTGGTGGCCCCAAATTGAGCAAATCGAGATCAATAAGGCTTAAAGAGGTCGCTACGTCTCTTGTACGGAACAAGAGGAGCAGCAAACAAGAACGTAACACGAGCTTTCCGCGAGCTGTGTTCATTTCCAAAGCCAGCTTCCTCCCGCTGGAAGAGACTTCCGTTTCAAAAGCAGTTACTCAGTCTTCTCGTCGTCAGCACTGCGATGTTAAACGGAAACAACCGATACCCAGTTACTTCGGGCACTTTATGTCTTAACTTTGCTATTCCTGGAGTCGAATTCCGTCGTCAACCGCACACCACAGTGGAATAGTAAACGAATTGACAAAACTAAAAGCCGCTCAAAAAAGAACAAACTCGAAGCCGCTGTTGCACAGTAACCAGAAATTATCGCGTAGAGTGAAAGAAGATTAAATCACTTGCCACCAGATGGCCAAGTCAAGCAGAGTACTTGCATGTAGCTACCCTTAGCGAAAACGAAGATGTTTGAAATATACCACATTCTAATTTGAGTGTATTTGAAGTACAGCTCATAATTGTAAGTACACAAAAAATAGACCGAAAATACACACTTCTTTTTTTTACTTAGTTCTAAAATATATTTCTGAAAATAGTTTTAAAATGCCTTCATTTAAACTACATTCGAAGTTCTCTTCATGCGTTCTGAAATATGTAAATACTAAATTAATAGGCACAAAATACCTTTCAATCATATTTCTTAAAATATTAGTTTATTTCATGCAAAATACGCTCCAACCTTAAAAAAAAGGCAGCGATCAAAAATATGTGCAGAATGCTCTTAAAATACCTGGAAATCGTAAATACTGTTGTGTTATACCCTAAGTACCTTTCGACTGCAATAATTTGGTAGTTTGACTTAAACTAAGAAAGTATTGAAAAGCTCGCCTATCAGATATTTACTTCACGCAGATGTGGAGTACATTGAACTGCCTAAATACATCATTTGATTAGTTTGTCAATTGAGTTGTGCAGCATCGCACTGATGAATTGGAGAAGTTTATGTTATTGTTTCCTTTTTTCTATCAAGAACACACCTGATGAGTTTCTCGCACACCAATCACAAACGGGGTTCGGGAACTACAACCACAACAATTGCTGATGCTGGAAAGCTTCAGCAAGAGCTCTGAGCAGATATGTTTGGCGTGGAATTGTGTTAGCGCAATGTTAGTTCACTGAATCTGTATACTCGCCATTGTATGTGATGTGCGTAGTGAATTTAATATAGTGACGTTAATGACCATATTAAATAGTCAACTAGTAAAGAAAAGCAAAATTACTATTTTAAAGTGATGAAACTAGCTTGACTCGCTTCATCCTGAGGGGTGCTATGCAGAGAAGCAATAACATTTCTTATAGAAGCTGTTTTTTGTGGATATTGTTTTAGCGACTGCACCGAATTATTATTAGTTGTACCAATGCTTTTTAGTAAGAGATATCGTCCACGAACTTCAAAACACTGTTTCCCGTTTGACAAACTCCCTAGGAGAAGATAGAATACTTAGAACCTTAATAAGTGCAGAGCTGGTCACCGGCCAAATGATTACCTTGAATATGTAGGCTATATAAGGCTCTAGAGCAGTCAACGGGACAGTGATTCAGGTGTCCAGTGCGTCATGGTGGTTGTGATTTGTGTTCGTTTCTGATGTGTAGTTGTGGGATGTACTTAGTAGAGACTTCAAATACCACAGAAATACATTTACTAACAAAATTTAAATATATATATATATAAAAATTGTGTAGCCGCTTTTTAGGACACAAATGACATCTTGAGGGGGAAGGAATTATATTTTTGGTATATCTAAATTTTTTTCTGATTAATATTTAAGATATATTTTGAATACATTACGTGCGTATTTCGAATGCGGTCAAAGTAATACAGAATGAATACAAAACGAATATTCATATTCAATATATTTCAAATTCGTTTCAAGTGCGGCCTCTTTTTGCTAAGGGTAGGCTAGGTGGCGCTAGGTTACGCCCAATCCATGTTCTACAAAAACATTTTTACTCGCTTCTGCCATCATCGCGCTTTGGGATGTTCGGGAACCTTTATTATAAACACATGTAGACACATCACGCATACTACAAGCATCAGCTGAACATACTTTGAGCGTATATACAGGGTGTCACAAAAGAAAATTTACACCGTCTTTTTTACCGCAAAAATAAATTAGGCATCACCGAACGCTCATTCTCCGCCCAAAGGTAGCGCTAGAGGTCACAACCAGATGGCAAAGTTTCACCCCGATCCGATTACTTAATCAAAAGTTATAAATGATTTTCTGAAAATTTCAATGGGAAAATGGCGGCCGACGAAGTTTTCAAACACATGGGGCTCTATGGCACCAGAAACCGAAAACAGGCAAAAATTGGCTCCATTTTCCAATTGAAATTTTCAGAAAATCACTTATAACTCTTGATTAAGTTATCGGATCGGGCTGAAACTTTGGCATCTGGTTGTGACCTCTAGTGCTACCTTTGCGTGGAGAATGAGCGTTCGGTGATGCCTAGTTTATTTTTGTGGTAAAAAAGACGGTGTAAATTTTCTTTTGTGACACCCTGTACATACACGGCACATACAAACATCAATACAACAGCACACTAACCCGATCACTACTTCCGAGCTCTGCGTTTCCGTCTTTTATACTGGTCGTTTTGAACGTACGGAAATTCTCGGTGACCGCCTAAGCAATAAAAAGTCACAGCATATCCACGTGGTGAATGATGATGAGTGGGCGAAGCTCCGGAGTGAATCGTCGGTAAACCAGCGATTCTCGCTGGTTTACCGACGAGCTCTCGCTGCATCGGGGTCTGCCTGCCGATACGCGCGCTTTCTTGCCGCTTCCCGTTCCCTGACGTTCTGCAGATCCTCTTGGCGCCGCTGCCGTGCGGCTTCGGCTTCCCGCTCTCGTACGGCCGGATCTTGGCGACGCTGCCGTGCCGCTTCGGCTTCCCACTCTCGTACGGCCGGATCTTGGCGGCGTCGCCGAGCAGACTGACGACGCGATTCGACTTCCCGCTCTCGCACGGCCGGATCTTGGCGGCGTCGACGCGCAGCCTGACGACATGCTTCGGCCTCTCGCTCTCGCACGGCTGGATTCTGTCTGCGAGCGCGCGCTGCCGCCGCCTTGCGCGCTCTCCGCTCCGCAGCCTTGTCTACTGCCTCCATCCAGCTAAACTACGAGCAGCGCCAAGAGCGAGTGCCTTTTATAACATGAGCTAAGCGCCATCTGTCATCTCTACATAAAGTTAATTCCGGAACACGCCATCTCTTGAGCCATTCATAAACTAAACTCTCGAAGTGGCTACATACCCACAACTAGGAGGGACAGACCCACGCCTTAAGGAGCTTCGCCCCTAAAAACATTCCCAGCGTGTTAATTTTTCTCCAGCAATGTCATACCTGTGAGAGTATTTTCAACGGCTCAGGGGATGAATCTCTTAGTAAAAAGTAAACACTGGATCATGCCGTAATTATTTGAAAGCCAATAAATTAAGCCGCTCCAATGCGATTCAAAGCCATGTGTTTGCTTCCCCGCACGGCATGTCGTAGTCAGTATTTCTATTGTAGTGTTTGTTATTCTATTCGTGCTGTTCGCGTACGACTGCTATTGTCGTCTTGAATTAATCTCTGTAGAGCGGAAATTGACTCAGTTGGAAGTGGTGCCTCACGGGCAGAAAAATCGCTTTTCATCTTCTCGAATGCAGTCAAAGCCGCGACTTGCGGCAGATGTTAAGTGTCCCTAGCTACGCCGTGGCGAGCTCGAAAACTTCTAGCCCTCATCCCAGCGCTACACGTGGAGGGCTGTTTCTCCAGGAACCATAGTAAATTTAAAAAGCAAAATAAGGGATAGCTTTTTTGTTTTCGTATTTACCTACCATTTTTCTTAATGCAAAAATTCCAAACTGTGAATATACGTACTTTCCGCCATATTTTCATACTGTTCAGTCCTTTCCCCAGAGCGCAATCGCTCTTCGGGGAGGAGACAATCGACAGTCCCATTGAACACTGTACGACTGGAGCTGCGGTTCATACAAGCGTTCTAACATGACTATCCGCACGTCGATCGATTACATTTAATCCCTCGAGTAGTCTTAAACTGTTTAATGTAAAGTAAAATGTCAACCTGTGACACCCTGCCCCCTCCAATCACGGCCCGACCAGTGGCATCAATGCCCGACAGTTTACGTCATCTCATCTTGTTGTTACACCACTGATACGCGAACACACGGTCACTTCGGCGATAATTCCAGTCCTCTGTTCACAATGCACAACACTGCCATCGCGATGTTCCTGCTCTGTTGCTGAGACGCAGAAATACAAAACCCCGTTCACTGCCGGTTGGCACTCGGCATCGGAAGACAGAACCGAACTCAGCACGGAAGGCACCTAGGCAGCCGGCAGGAAAACCTGCCTGTCTTGGACGCAGTTCCCGCGATTTTCATAACGTCGTCAACGTCGTCACATCCACTGCGGACCGCGCTGTGGACACATCGTTCCGCGTGGTCCGCATGGTTCCACGTGGGTAAAGCACTCCGGAGTTGGCCATCTTAGCCCAATGTACGTAGCGCTGCTGGCACTGCTCCTGAACTTCGCTGTTCCTAGCGGCTTCGTTTGCTCGTTTAACAAAATTAGTGGTAAAAACGTCAATGCAGCCGAAATATTCTGCACGTCTGGGCTGGGAGACGGAATTACAGGCGGCTTTCGCTGCCGCTTAAGCTCAATCAACGCAACAATATTTATTAAACAAAGTGCGCGACGTGCTCGAAAAACGAAGCCCAAAGGAGATGAGTTGGGAGGGCGAAAGCTTTCTCCCGTCTGCCTGGAAAAGGAGAAAAACGTCTCGTTCCTCCCTTCCTCTCGTGTCCGCTTGGGGGCGCGTCAGTAGAGGGAGGAAAATGCGCCGTTGCTACCTTCTTTTTCCCATTTTTTCTTAGAGTGTGCGCGCCTTAAAGACCTGTGCCAGAATGCACGGACTCTCCCTGCTCCACCTCCTCTCTTTTCCCGTCATGACACTTTCCTCATCAGGCAGGTCCAGACGCTCACCCTTTCTAACCACGCCATCCAACACCGAATTGAACAGCGTCGCGTCCACCCATCCTGCCAAGTGTGCGGGTGCACACTTGGATGGATGGATGGCAGGAGGTGTGCCACTGCCCCTCCTCACCGACCTCAGCTGCGCAGCTTGAGTGCTCGACTGCGTTGCGGCGAGAACGAAAGCGAGTCACGGCACATCTGTGCCGTATGAAGCGTGGAATCCAATTCAAGGAATCTCTGGCACGCGATATAAGAAGCACGGATGTCCTGGTGTCTCGCTGCCGCAACCAGTCAAACGCAGTCAAATGCAACTGTGTGAACGGCTTACCCTTACACCCGTAAATTGGGAAAGCAGGATCACCCCACCCGGGGAAGAACAACCCACGCTCAGGCCTCAGCTAGTCTCGCACATCGTCCGCATCAAAGGGACCACCCCAACCCGCCTCACCACCGACGTCTGCCTGATTACCGCAAGACGACATATACTATAAACGACTTATTTTTCGCGGGCTCAGTATTTCGCGATTTAGGTCAAAGTTGAAGTTTTGGAATAAATCACTGGTTCTGATTTTCGCGACGCGGTGGGATCTCAGTATAGATTCCAGTGTTGTTTACATTTTACCGGAATTGTTCGCGGGGCCCATTTTTTTGTGAATAGTAGGTGACTCCCAAAAAGCAAATTGTTGTGTGTATGCTTATACAGCCGGAAGTTAGTTTGCCTCAGTGGGCGTCGGGTGTCTCAGCTGTAGATGAGCAATTTAGCCTGTACGGTACAACCACTAACCCGGGGTCTTTAACGTGCACCACGCAGTAGTGATACATGACCGCACCCAGGTACGATGCTCATTCAGATCGAAACGGGCAGGAACGGGGATCGAACTAGGCGATTCGTGAAATTCGCGAAAATGAGGTCCTCGCGAAAAGTAAATCGTTTACAGTATATGACACGGACTAAGCGTCGTTGTAACTAAATTTCTCTCCCTCTCTCCCTCTTTCTGATTGCGGCGGATTGAACCGGAAACCAGCCTGGCCAGCCCTCGGCGCGCACACGTGACCTCCTTTCTCACCCGGCATGTCGCCGGGACCACGAGAAGGGAATTCCCGGGAAAATGAATGACGGGAAAGCATCCGCCGATCGCGGAGGAGTGGTCATGTTCCACTGCGAATCTGGAGGCGAAGAGACTCCGTTCGGATCGCGTGCTCCATCTCGGATCTGGTCTACTGATCCCGGCGCGCTCCAAAACGACCAGAGGAAGTTGCATAAGCATCTCACGAGACCAGTGAAAGTCGCCAAAAGCTGAGACAAAATAGAAGTGTCAAAACTCAACATTGAAGTTAAATTTATTCACGCAAACGTTTACACGAGGCATTTTTACCCTCTTACCATTTTATTCTGTACATTTTCAAGATACTAAGGCTGTAACTTTACTAAAGAAGCGACAAATACTTTAAAAAGAAAATATCATAAGAACCCACTTTTCAGAACAAAAGCATTTGTATTCTTAAGCCGGAGTCACACTCTTCATGCCTCATCAGACTTAGGAAGAAATCCGTTATAGCCGCGTCCCACTAGAGCGACAGACAACAACAAACGACAGCGACACACGACAACGAGCGACAGACGACACGGACAGACAGCCTGTTTGTCGGAGTCCGCCGTCCCACTTGGCGGACACGACGCAGAACACGGGGACAAGGACACTTGTTTCCTAGTGGGACTGGAGTTGTCAACAAAACACTTGAAAATACACAGACAAACTGAGTCTGGCGACGCGGTTTTCGTGTTTTGCTCTTTGGGCATAAAACGAGCCGACAAACTCGGTGAAAGTGGAGACGATTACTTTATTTCTTGTTTAAACCTTCCGCTTGTCTTCATTTGCCGTTGGCGACTTTCCGAAAACAGTCGTGACAATCGACACCCAACATTTTCTGAACTAGAATTCCCGAATCGTTCCTTTTTTTGGTCGTTCGAAGCATTCCAGTTGAGCGCCACGAAATTTCACGCCGATTTGAGGACGTTTTTAACTTCATATCCGAATGATCGAAGGCAGGCGTTTTATGGGGGACAATACGGCATCCCGATTATCACAGAACAGATGACAAGTCTCTCGTTTTGCCAGAATGGCTTGCCACGGAACTGGCGGAACGTCGTGTCCTACTTCGGGGTGAGCGGTCTTACTTTGGTCAGTCCCCGAACATGGGTGTATCCATCCTGATGCAGGGGCGTAGATTTCGACGTCTTGAAGCACCACCTCGCGCACCAAGTTTTCGCGAGCAAAACCAGCCACAGCAAATTTCCTTTCGCAGCACGACCGTCCGGCGCCAGCAAGCAAGCCGCGCCCGCGACCACTATGAGCAATCGAGGGACCGGAACTGCGGGAACGAGGAGTGGCCGCCAAGGGCTTCTCTGAAGGTCGAGCGGCGGAGCGAGCCACGGGAGGAACGGGAGGAAGGGTAGAGGGGTGGGAAGGGAGGCAACAGAAGGCATAAACGGGCGAGGAGGATGAGTTTGTCTCCGAGACATGTTCCTCAGTGGGACAGCTTGGTGCGCTTCAAGTCCAACGACAGACAAGAACTTGTCCGTCGTCGATCGTTTGTCGGCGCGTGTCGGCGATTGTCGCGGGTCTTGGTCGTTGCAGTGGGACAGCATCGGCGACACGGAACTTTGTGGTGTCGTCGGACAAAAATCGCTGTTTGTCGCTCTAGTGGGACGAGGCTATTACAAGTAACGGATTATTTGTATTTCGTTACTCCTTCAAGTAATTTTGCAATTGCCACGTTGGTTTTTTGCGGCAGTAATTTGTAATGTCATTTAATCAGAAAATATTGGTAACGGATTACTTTAATTACTCGTTACTTTCTAAAAATATGAACATAATACAGAAACTGGAGCAATATCAGTCTGGGACCAACCGCTCGAACAAAGCCCAAAAACGAGCGCCTGTGCCCAAGCATTTTTCAGTATTGCAGGCGACGTGCGCGATCGAAAGCGTCGCTGTGATCGGCCTTCCACAATATGCCGAATGCTTACTATGACATCTAGAAAGGATTCCTCATCAGCAGAAGTAAGAGTAATGGAAGAATTTCAATTTCGACAATGTCGGTAGTGTTTGTTTCAGAGCGCAATGATTTCAAGCTTCCACCATGCTCATTACAAACACCATCGAACTTGTTGTTCACAAGGTAATGACGTCATGAGACGGAACCACACGAGGGCTCCACCGAAACACCTCGCCGCTAATAGGGAGCATTCACTGGCGGCCATAGCTGTGTGTGCAACTGCTGAGCGCGTGCATTCCACACCGTCGAGTGCCGGCCGATCTTAGCAGCCTATTAAAGGGGCGATGCAACAATTTTTGTACTTTGCGCAAATACCGCTTAGAACAGATCCCTGACGTTAATGACCTACGAAACACTCGTTCGTTTTCCACCCCACGTAATAGAAGTCCCAGAAAAATATTAAAGAAAAACGAGCAGCGTTCACCCCCTCAACTCGTAGCCGGAACAAGCGGCCACGTGATCTGGAGCCGATTATATGCCGCCAATGTTGATCATAGCCACGCGCTAGGGTTGGCAAAGCACAGGACACGCGCTGAGTTCCAGACATAGATATGGCTCGGCTATTGTCGTCGTTGCAGCGATTGGACACGGTCCACTACCCGAATGCTTCTCGAGCTAGTAATTATCACGAGCCCAAATCGAGTGCCCACGCAATGCTCGGGTCAAATCTATGAGCCGCATTCAAATATCGTCACTGGAGGGTACTGCGATCCCCACGTTACGTCATCAAATTTTGCAAAGGAGAGATTGAATGAAAATGATCGCTTTTGTCCTTGAAATTACACCGCAACAAAGGAGTTTCTCGGCCAGTGGCGTTGCGTGCGAGTATCCTTGAGTCCCACTAGTGCCAGTAAGCTCGTGTAAAGTGAAAAACATTCCAATTGAATATCGTTGCACCGCTCCTTTAATGTGAGCTCGTTCTGAGCATGTGCTCTAAACATCGCCCTCAAACATGCGTAAGCTGACAGTGCGTCAAAGCTACAGGCACGAGAGTGCAGCTTTGTGACGTTTTGCTTCGCTTGAAAGGGACGTCACGAAATAGAGCTTTTGTAATTCGGTTCCTTAACTCCGAATCTCCTCGCGGATATTGACACTGCAACTAAGCATTCGCGCCATACTTCGCTAGTAATTCAATTACAGTAATTTAATTACTTTTTATAATTTTTATTAATTACTTTCGGCTAAAAGGAATTTTAATTGTAATTTAATTACTCCTTAGCATCGGTAATCGCGAAATTTCAGGCACAATTACAATTACTTTTGCGATGCTTTGCGGCGCCGACTGAACCTTTTTGAATGCCTCAGCGCTCGCACCAGCGGCCTAGTGCTCGGTGACACACTCGCACACATAGACACGCACGCACACGCACGCAGAACAAAAAATAGCCTGCGTTGATTGCTTTTTTGTTGCTTACACAGCGGGCTGAGAGACAATCCTCTCAGTAGCCTACCTTAACGGAGCCTTGCAGCACCGTTTGTGGTGCGAGCAGAAAGCAATAGTGTTAACATGCCAAAACACTGACATTTAAAAGAAAGAGCTCCAGCTTTTAGTCGAGGATGGGAATTTTAATTGTCTATGACCTTATTTTTTCCCTTTTGGCAGTTTTTTCCGTCCTTATTTGCTTACTGTCTCTTATTGGTATCTTTGCATTATTTTCAAGTTAATTTCCTGTTGGTGTTACTTCGAAAATTATTTGAATTCGCGACTGCAGTGACCTATAGGGGACGCCACTGTCGGGCAAATATTGCCACGCGCGTCGGCGAGCAAGCGCGTGCGTGGCCGAGTGGTTACCGCGCTTGACTTTCGTGCGGAGGCCCAGGTTCGATTCCTGGGGGCTCCGCGAATTTTGTTTATACTTTCAGTTTATTATTCTGGTGAATTCGAGAACATTATTGTTTATTCTAGGCCCGAAAGTTCTACACGTCGAACCTTCCACGCCGATTATTCCAGAAGCCCACGCGTGTACATAAGGGGCTTCGCGTGGCGAGCCAAAGTCAGTTTCGCCCCAGCGTTCGACTCTGCTCTTTCGCCGACTTCGACGCCCGCGACGCTCTACCGTTATCTTTTGTTTCCTTCTTTTTTTGGGCACACGTTCGCCCGATTAAACGTTTAGTTTACTCAGTTATTCACCGCCTCATCACTTGTCATTCGTGACAATATGGCGGTGGAATCCAGGTCGTGCCGTGCCATGTGCCAGCTCAACGCACAACGCTGGGGCACCAGCAGTAAGCATTGGACTCAAAATTGGTTTCCCCGCATTTTATCGTCCACGTTTCGAACCTGCGGCGGTTTGTTGGGGTAAGTGAACTTCCAGAGGCTTGATTTTCTTCGAGGAAACAAGGAAAGGACTGCTCACTGTACTTCCACGGTGTTGATGAACGCTGATAAACGCAGAATGTCTGGCTCACGCGGTTACATATATGTCGCGTGCAGAGCAACCCGTGTCACAAGGCGACACTACGGTTACGACACAGCCACCGGTAGAACTGTTCAGTCGCGCAAACCACCGACAACATAGAAACACGGTAGCCAGAAGAGACGAGCAGAAATCGTGAAATGAACTGTTCCGGCCAGTTCAGTTTTCTACCACTAGGTGCCGTTCGTTTTGCTGGAGTCGCGAATAAGCACCTTCGAGACTGTCCTCGCTCCTGTAAATATTTTCACCATTGATAAACGAGCCCCGATTCGGTTCTTCTATATTTCCGAGCCATTGCGATTTCAGCTCAATGTAAATGATTTACAATAACATGATGTTTGAATGGGAATGTGGTCGTATTAGCGCGTGGAGAATTTAGTCTTATAGTGACACTTGTAAAATATGCATATATGACTAATTGTCGCATTTTAATTTGCCTGGCTAACAAAAGTCTGTCAACCCAATTTGTTTCTTTAGCGATCTCGCGTCTCCCAGCATATGAACTATTTTAATATTAGCTATTAAAAATATAAGAACATAGTACTGCATTCCCTCAAACTGTCAAGTTCTATCATGAATTTTGCAAAATTCATAAAAGGAAAGTACTACAATACGTGACATTTATGCAGCGATGCTTGAGCCTCTTCAATCCTTGAGGCAAGGAGTGAACAAATGCGTTGCATTCTATGCAACTTGTTTAAAATTATATGGCCCAAGGCGGGTCGCTCTCAGAAATAAGTAATTGTAAAGTAATTGTATTACTTTTTTAAAGTAATTTGTAATTCTAATTAATTACTTTTCACGTTGTAGTAATTATAATTTGAAGTTAAACTGCTTTTGAAGCAAAGTAATTGTAATTGTAATTAAATTACCTTTTGGAAGTAATTTACCCATGTATGATTCGCACCACTAGATTTGTCTGCAAAATTCCAGGGATCATTTCCGGTCGCCGTAAGCCAACGGGATGGCGGGTATGGTCTGCAGCTTTCGCTGCCGTGTCAGTTTACAGGTGAACGGAGTGCACCTACATTATTTCCTTTTAAATCCAATATTTTATTTCTATGAGGATTACCATAAGGCGAGAATATAAAAATAGGAAAGTAGTGTTGCAGAACATTTTCGAAAGTATTCAAAATTGTTTCAATTGCTTTCCTGATAAGTGTACTGGAAAAGTAACGTGAAGGTAATTTGTAACATGACGAGTAAAGTAATCCATTACTTTTTGACGAAAGTAATTTGTAACGGTAATTCATTACATTCGAGGCTCGATAATTTGTAATTGTAATCCATCGCATTTTTCAAGTACCGGGCACAAGTCTGTGCATCATACAAAAGACAGTCTGCCAACACGGATGACCGCGATATCCGTGGTTCGAATGCCGCGTGCCAAAGTTTCCTCCTTGAACTCATTGCCATGCTGGCGTTCGAAGCACGCGACCTCGCGGTGACTCGGGTTGGAATCTGTAATGCAGACGGTCCTTTTGTGGGATGTATAAGTAGTGTGACCCCGGCGTTACAGTGCAAAGTTCACAAGATACTTACTTCTAGAGGACGCAGCGAAATATGATATGGTCTCAAAAACAGGCAAGGTCGTCGGTACATCGTCAGCGATGTTCCGAAGTTCCGGCGCATCCAGGAGACTCCGGAACCGAGGGGGGAGGGGGAGGCCGGAGCACCCTCAAGATTTTTCAGGATGGGGCTGAGCCCCCCACTCCGACTTCGAAGAAACGCAAAGCTGTTTATTCATCTATTGTAATTCCTCCAGTCAGCGAGGCGGCGGAAGAGGCCGGATCAACGCCAAATAACCTTCTTCCGCTTTGCCCAACAAGGTGGACTGTCAGAATGAAGTCAATGAAAAGGTTCGCTGAAAACTATGAGTTCAGGAGACACTGAACGAGCTGCTACAAGGAGAATATTCGATTGCAGACAACAGCAGGGCCATTTTGAAGGGTTATGAGAGGCTTTTGAAAATGTTTGAAACGCTGCTAGGAATAAACATTTCTATAGCTTTGTTCGGTCCATGCGAAGAACTTGCAAGGGTACTGCAACGTTCAACGTTTCGCGCCGCAGGTATCAAAGAGGCTGCAGAGACTCTCTGCGAGGCAATGTCCCGTCTGCGGTCTGAAGTCGCGTTTGAAGAGTTGTGGGACTGCGCGAGCTCAACTGCAATGCGGCTAGGTTTGAAGGACCCTCGCAGCGCAAGGCCGACAAAACCGCCAAAAAGGCTTGAAATGAGCAACAAACCTTCTCCGCCAGTTGTACTTGATTGCAAGGCAGCGTTACGGAAGGAGTACTTTGCGGCTGTAGACTGCATTCTGAGTGAAACTCAACGGCGGTTTGAATAGCCTGGTATGAAGCAGCTAGTAAAACTAGAGAGCATTTTGATTAACGCTGCCGGGGGAAGACAGTTCACAACAGATGACCTGAAAGAGGCCCTAGGAGCTGCATGCATGTGATTTTGATCTGGCCCGACTCTCTGCGCAGTTTTTACTTTTGCCGGCTCTTTTATGCAACCTTGATTCCCTCACAATTGACGCCATATTGAGGACACTACAGGCAAAATCCGACGAAATTCGTGACCTCCTGGACCAAGTCGTAAAATATACGAAACTTCTTCATTCTGTGCCTGCATCTGTCGCTTCGGGGGAGCGCTCGTTTAGTGCCTTACGCCGAATTAAAACGTATCTACGCAGCCGCATGAGTCAGGGAGGCTAACACACCTCCTTAGTTTTGCACATTCAAAAAGGAAGAACGTCGAGCTCAACCTGGACGACATCATCAAGGAATTTGTCTCCAGGACTGCTGAGCGAACGGCGACCTTTGGTCTTCCTCGAGACGATCAACACACGTGGCTTTGGGGCCTATATATGGATCTGTTTCCTTCATCACGCTTTTGTGCACATTTTCAAAATATGTATTAAGATGTCATTGTATATATGTAATTATCTTGGCTTACTCGTTCATTTCATAGCGTGGATGTCTTTTTGGATGAACATTTGAAGAATAATAAACGTGATTCTCCGCAAACTCAATTTTGCAATGCTGTGTATCCTTGTAGGAATTTTGAAATTGTCTGAAGCACTATGCATAAGCGTTTTCGCGATATTAGAGAGTTTTAGTGGATCGTACGTAAAAGCTTTGAGGGTCGGAAAGTGCATGCGCAAAACGCAATATTGCGTTCTACGCGTGTGCATTTCCGACCCGCAATTGTATTGCGTACGAGCCACTAAAACTCCCTACTGTTGTTATAAAGCAGGAAGGAAAAGTGATTGCACATGCTAAGTAAGGAACTTCATGCAAATAATATTTGATTTTTTAATAAACAGTAAGTAAAAATAAAACAACAGAAATTCGGCTCCAGCCCTTGTCTCCTATAATAAAATATACAAAAACAAAATGCTTGACTTCAGCCCCCCCCCCCCCCTCAAAATCTACTTCCGGAGTCCCTGGGAGCACCGAAATGCTCAGTACCACAACACGGGTGTACCGGAGCTTCCGCGCACCGAAATGTCTGCACCGCTACTTCCGGTACTAAAATGTACTGTACCTAAACGTCCGGTTCCTTAAAAACATACGTCTTATTCCGTTCTCTTTGCCTTAATCAGCGCGGGGACGTTTTTCAGTTATTCGAATCACGCTTAAGTTCCGTCGAAGTTGGGGAACTCCATTCTTTGTTTTCTTCAACGCAAACCCCAATAAACACCGATTTTTCTTCCAACACAAAAAATGGACACCGAAAAACACCAGGTTCATGAGAAAAAATAAACCCGGAAAACGCGGACCTCTAGTATAATCTACAGCTGGGATACAAGTCGCCCGTTGAGGCAGACTGAGTTCTAGGCTGTATAAACATACACATAGCCCAATTCTTTTTTTCTACCGACCACCCTCAACGGGTGCTTTTGTAATCGATCGGAAACACTACAGTTTCGCAAATAATAATCATTGCTTGTTTATAGTACTAAAGCACGACAGTATATGAAAAAAAAGTGTTGACGGGATACAAAAATGGTGAAAGAAGGACATGTTCGATGAGTTGCACGCGGTGTTTGACGTGCATCAAAAGTTCGGGGCAGATACTACTATAAACTAAAATAAAAAGCTGGAAAGAAGAAAATATTAATCTCGAATGCTCGTTTCTTGATCGGAGTTGCTTCAGCAAGCGTGCCGCGGGTAAAATCAACACCCGAAAACAGGCGTCCCACTTGTGGACTCGCTTCGCAAAGTAAATTCTAGCCACAAGATGCAAGATGGTTTCGATGACGGGGAGTGTCAACACCGCATCCCGAGAGCGCGTTGCTCCCCTCCAGCCTCACTCGGTTACGCTTATTTTATGTTTTGTTTTCTAATATTTTTGCGTACTACTTATTTAGTGAGGCGTTGCGGAAATTCCATCACCACCTTCAGGTGTTTTCGCACGATGAAATCGATTTATTTTTATTATTCGTCAAAAGAGATAGGCATTTTATTATCGATTTGTTTTATGGAAGCTTAAAGGCGCTACCTCCGATAGTTCAAAGGTTGCACAAATGCTATGGTAATTTTTTTTTGTGCGTGACACTTTTTAAATAACATGATTATAAAATACAGTCAGTGCGCAGGTGGAAGTTTATCATGATGTATTTACTCCAGACTGGCGCTGAAGGAGCAAAAAACTTGGACAGTGGAAGAAGAGAAAACAAGGCAAACGAATCTAACCCAGAAAAAGATTTGATTCAAACACCCTCCTTATTTACACAAATCCACACAGCAAAACATGCTGTTTCTTGAGGACACGCACAGAACCCACACCAGCATACACATACACACACCCACTAAATATAATAAACAACATAGCCCAACCAAATTTGGATTGGACAAATCTTTCTGGACTGGTTTGCTTTTATCTCAAGATTTCGCATTCCTACGAAACAGAATGTGATGGACGGTAACGTATACAAAGATGCAACGCAGACCCAGCACCTAAAGTTGCCCTGAGGAGGTTTCTGAGATCGCCTAAATATGGTAATAACTCACTCTGCGGGCTCTAAGCATCCCAGAAACCCAAAATTCATAACGATGCGCTACCGAGTTTTCTATTAGAAAAGCAATCAAATATCGAAATTATCTCCGGCGATAGCAGGAGCATTGTGCCGGCAGCCAGGACAGCATGTGACCGCCGAAAACGCGACATTTCGTTGAGATTACGAACGCTACTATTACAGAATGTGTATGCTTTTGTAGATGATAGAAGCAAGTAAGAGTAGTCGAAAGATGTTGATTTTTCCTGGAGAAGGAAGATAATAGCCGTGCCACACGGGCAACTCGGACAATTGACACATTTACAACGAATGACATTTGCGTGATCGGCGAATCAGCTCGCAATCTGTCGCGCGTGGAATGCGCTACGCCCGGAGCGTCGCGCGCTGATTGGCCGTCCGCTCAAATGTCGTTCGTTGTAAATGGCATTTGAGTCGCCCGTGTGGCACGGGTATAACACTGCAGTAATCGTCTCAAAAACAACAAACTACAGTTTTTTTTGTTTTATTTTTACGCGGGAGTGATATATGTGTACGGTCGTCAGCTCTCGAGCGCCCGACAGCGTGCTCGCAGGGTTGAGTCGTAGTACGGGCTGTATGAGGGCGGGATCGGTCGTAGAGTGGGCTAGCGCACACCAGCTTGGAGCACGTGGAGCGAAAGCTCGCGCTGCAGAACCCAGGATCCTGGTTTCAGTCCCCACCCCTGCCCGTTTCGATCTGGATGAACATCGTACGGGCGTGCGGTCGTGTGTCACTACTGCGTGATGCACGTTAAAGACCCCAGGCTAGCGGTTGTACTGCACTGGCTAAATTTGCTCATCTACAGCTGGGAGACTCGTCGCCCGTTGAGGCAGACCAAGTTCTAGGCTAAATAAACATACACACAACCCAATTCTTTTTTTTTTACGGGTTGTATGGGCCACGAGTTACGCGCATTCGAGATATCACTCCGCTGTTCCACCGGTCGGAGGCGCGAGGATCCTTAGCTTGCAACTGACTGAGAGTGGTCCTGGTTTCGGACCATGCTCCTCCCATCGCCGCAGACAAAATCTGTGTGTTGTGATCCATGATTGCTTTCTTAATAAAAAAATTCGGCCGCGTATCGCCTTGATATTGGGTTTTTTAGGATGCTTAGAGCCAGCAGAGTGAGTTATCGTTATATTTAGGCGATCCAAGAAACCTCCTCAGGGCACCTTTAAAGGGACACTGAAATATAAAAACGTTTTTTAAAATAACAACTTTAACCGTTCTTTTTTTGTGAAAATAAATTGCGCAATATTTACGCTTTAAAGGGACACTGAAATAAAGAAAATTCTTAAAGGATCTTTAAAGATTTTTTTTTCGCAAAAACAAATTGCGCAATATTTCGATATTAGACGGTATTTATGTAGAGCTCACGGCTCGCTCTAAGCCCCGCCTGAAGATAAGTAGCCCGCCCATTACTACTGGGTTGGCTTAGCTCCTCGGCTGAACACGCTCGCAATTGCCTAGTGTCTCCCTTTTGCAACATCCCGTGCGTCTAGTCAGGTGTCTGACACCGTCTGCTAGTCATGCTAGCAGACGCGCGGCAGCCTTCGGCATCGTCTGCTATTTCACCACCATCTATCGTCATCTGCAATGCCCGTAAGACGCGGAGATGAAAGCTGCTCGTCGGCGTCCGTTTTCGCCTTTGTCCGTCTACTATTCTGCCGCAGTCTAAAAACTGCTGCAACGCTGCCAGACACGACCATGAAAACAAAGTTCTAGCGTTCCATCAAGCACGAGCCACGGTCCAACAGAAGCGTCTGTCGATGTGCGGTGAAAATCGACCGAGAGGACTAAAAGAAATCGGCTAAATGCAGTCATTTAAACTTTTTTGTTATTTTTTGTTTGTTTTTGAGTGGCGCTTGCGGCTAATGTGAGTAAGTGTCATGACGCACAATTAAAACGCGACCTTTAAAATATTCGTTTTGGCGGGCCAGGTGCACTGCAAAACATGAGAGATACTTGCCTTTTGTAGCGAAATGATGGGAACCTACCTGAACAAACTTGAAGCGAGCCGAATGCCCGGCTTGCCTTAGCGAAATGGTTCGCAACGTTTTACCTGTGTAGGTATCTTTTAGCTATTGAAAATATGGTTATAATCACAATGGTTGCACAATTCACAGTGCAGCGGGGCGGCTTTTACGGGGACAAATACATCTATTTAGCATATACACGCGCAAACGAACAAATCAAGCCAGATCAAGCAAAATAGTTGGTGTCTGACGCTAGGTTTAGGCCATCCCAGCTACATAAGCAAGCACCCTCACAGCGCTTCCAAAGGCGCGTTCTTGGGACAGTTGTTTGCTGCAAACTAGGTCACTTGAGGAGACCTTTGTTTCAACACGTCAAGTAGCGCAGAACGACGCGCCCTCATAAATATGAGCGAGCTCTACAACAACGCTCTTTAAGCACGCCGAAAACACCGGCAGTCATGTTTGTTATCGATTAAAACCGAACCAGAAAAGGCAATCCCAGGATATTTCTGAAACAAAATTGACTCTCTCTTGGTAAGTTGTTTATCAAACAAAACATTATTGTCGACAAAAACACTATTCCGGCACAGGGCAGCAATGGACCGAAAGAAACAAAATTAACACCAAGTAAGTCGTAAAAAAAAAGTCCAGGAAAAAAAAAAAGTGGAAAACTGTAGTAGTTCGGCTTCTTGCAGCTTGGTAATAAATCTAAAAACATTTGGTACAATTTTTTTTCTAAGAATGCGTAGCTGTTGGTTTTTCCCTTGTTATTTAAGACTCTCAACAATAAGTCGGGGTGCGAAGTGCTGGCTCAACCTTGCAGCTTTGGTTGTGCGTCGCGTTTCAAATAATGTATCCTTTTATTAGTAACAGTAGGGTGGTTGTGGTTGTCCCTTTGTAGAGACAGTCTAGAGGACGGGGTGCGAAGTGCTCGGTTAACGTTGAAGTTTTGTGCGTCATTTACAAGCATTGCGTTTTCCAGGAGCGTAAACTCTTAAAATAGAACCAAAGCACTCCATAGGTATTTGCCCAATCTAAAATTGATTGTGCTATGAAGTTTACTATATTTATGTTTTGTGCGTTTTGATGTGAATGTTGGTGCGTATAGCCGAATACCAGATTATCCGGCCGTGTGGATCTGTGTTCATAAAAATTGTGTATAAATAAAATCTTTAGCCGAATTTGAGACGTTGTCTGTCCCTGTTTCTTTTACTACCACAGCCAATGTTCTCTTCGCATTCTGCCCCAATCTCGGGTTAAACACACATCCTGGTCAACATTGTTTTGTTCTTTTCACAAAATCTCGATTTTGTTTTTGTTTCTTCTTAAATTATTTTTGGTGCAACTAGAGCGTTCTTACATTTGTAAATTTTGTCGTTTCGGCGCGTTTTGTTTTAATCTTCCTCTTATAGTACATTCCAAGTCTTTGCTACCCTGCGTGCTGATCTGCAAACGTCTGGGAAGCGATTCTGTGCGCATGATGGGCTGAGAATACGAGAGGGTTCTGAATTAATCGTTGAACACACAGCCTCAATGTATGTGGGAGTTTGTCCAAGAAAGCACGAAAGATAATGTAATAATTATCACGCTGCGTCATGACGATGATTTCTGATCAGAAACAGGAGATGTGGCGATTATTTTTGTGAGTCATTGCCGTTCTTCTTTTTGTTCGAAGACTTTCTTTTTTGCCAAGATGATATATAAATCGCATACATTTTTTTTAAAATCCGTTCCAATGTATAAATACGAAGTGTTGAAACCAAATAAAAAAAATTACTGGCAAATTGTTACGCACTTACGTTTCATACGTGAAACGTGGTAGGGTCACAAACAGTTAGCTATACTCTGAGCTTCAGGTACGCAACGCAATTGCCGTGATAATGGTGAGTTTTAGTATTGCGTATACGAGCAACCGCAAGCGCTGTGAGTTTGCGTTAGCGTTGCGTTCTCCACGCTGCGCATGCGCGAAGTCGCCACGCGCCAATTCAAGGCCGCAGTTGAGCTCCGCGCACGCGCAGTGTGGAACACGCAACGCTAACGCAAGCGCACAGGGCTTGCGTTCGCTCGTATGTACGCAATACTAAAACTCACTATTTGTTCCCAGAATGAAGCGATACTACCGCTAATCGGGCTGGTAAACCTGGCGACCTTCCAGAGCCTTCTATATTCTCAAACTCCTCTCCCTTTAACTTGTGAAGCGCCTAAAAAAAGAGTAAAGGGCGAGGATAGCTGCGTGAGTGCACCGTCAGTGCACTTAAGTGAGAAATAGTTTTCCTTTTGGTGTCGGGAGCCTGAATTTGCGTACAAATAGTAAGTGTCTTTGAATAAACGTTCAGTTGTAAATTAGCGCTTGGTCCTGTCTTGTCTTCCTCATGTCCTCGTTTTTTAGGCGCTTCACAAGTTAAACATGTACCAACTAGCCAACCTAACCATTTTACTCCTCTGCCTCAGTGCGCGCCGGTGGCCGAGCTCCTTCTCGCCTATCTCGCTCCTCCTCGCCTACCTCTCTAGTCACGTGACCTCTCACGGTAACCATTCAGCATCGAGCTTCGTGGCCACGCTTATCAGGCTTCACGAAATGCTGGTTTCACGTTAAAGTTGAAACCGAACCTGTTCTCGGCAGCAGATAAAATGCCTAGTTTTATAGTCAAGGATTGTGCTAAATACACTCTGCTAAATCCCCCAAGCGCCCCGACAGGCACTCGAGGAATCTTGAGAACCGTGGTACTGCAGCTTCATAGTGATCGGTAATTTCGACCAGTTCGACGGTTACAAGTTTTGAGTGAAATCCTGGGTCACCCAAAACAAGCCTCGTGTAAAGTTCAAGGAGATGTCATATCAATTTTAAGATTTCTCGTCAACATCAGTGTTTTTTATTCTGCGTATAGGAAATCTACTTTTCAACCTTGCTGGACTGCAAAAATTTCTTACAATGTTATCCTTGTCGTGAATGTTCTTTAAGCAGGAATTGCTTAAAAAGCCGAGAATTCACAATAACCAAAACCAGAATTTATTTCGGAGTCAACGGGGCTGTTTATAGCATTTTTAGCGTTTCTAACTTAATATAAGCGTCTTTGAATCTGTACGAGAATGATAATAGTATCAGATATTTCTGCAGCTCAGACAGGTTGAAAGGTGTATCGCATGCGCACTATAAAAAACGCTGACATTGACGAGAAATTTTCAAAGTGATATGACAGGTCCTCGGACTTTACACGACGCTCGTTCAGGGTGATTCCGGATTACGCTCAAAACTGTGTAACCATCGAATTGGTCGAAATTACCAATCATTAGAAAGCCAAAAGACCACAGTTCCCATGATTCGACAAGTGCGGGTATATTGCTTCGTCAGGTGTAGCGTCACATATTTCAATTGTAACTGGAATCTGGAATATGTCCTAGCTCATGGAAACGCTCTGTTGTTTCGTTTTATCACTCGGGCGACCGTTCAGTTGTTTACAGTTATAAACCGTTCTGCACATGGCTGCCTCCTCACGGAGTGAAACCATAGAGAGAATCCGGGGCCTGCGATTGGCCTTTCTTGAAACACGTCACAAATGCGAGCCCCGCCGGCAGCGAAGACATGCCATGCGGGTGGCGTCTTCTTTTTGAGTTATACATGTTCCCCCTGGTTTACGCGGTAGAGAGGGGGAAAGGGGGGGGGTAGTGCTCGAGGCATGGGTAAACACGCGCCAATGCTTCACGCGTACACAGATGCCGCCTCCTATAATGTACCGCCGCGGGGCGGCGTGAACAGGGGGAAGTTTTGAAGGAAGGGGGGGGGGGGGAGGGGGAAGGGTAGGTCAACACTTACCCGGTTTTCAAACAATAATTGTTGCATTGAGCCTCCTACACCCAAATATTTCACGTTTTTGTCAAAATGTAATGCGCAACTTACTGAAAAGAGCGATAATAATAACGTTCGTTATCTCCACGTTATTAATGATTTTCATTGGCCAAAGTTTATGAAGGTGGTGGGAGCCATAGAGCTATTATTAAGCATGCTAGAGGTTTAACTGGCGCTACTATCTACGCGACTTCCGGGATCCAAATTGAGGCAGAGAGCAATCAGTCTACTATTGCGGGGCTTCTGGGTATTCATATGGGAAATAGCTAGTGCATTGTGTCTCTTCGCCAGAAATTAAAATATGTCTTTTTTTTTCATTTGGGTCACACAAAATTGTAAGTAGCTTTATTATCGTTGTAAACGTGTAATTTATTTAGTAGCAGTGTTTTTATTTAGCAGTGAACGATGTAAAACTTCGCTATAGGTAAAACCCAAACCTTTCTTCTACATCGGAGGTGTAAAAACAAGCGATGATTCTAAGCAAAATAGCAATCAAAACTAACGTAGAGTGTGTACAAGGCTCACGAGAATTCCGTGGACATATATATATATATATTGCTAATATGCCAGTTTTGTCACTATATAAAAAATTACCCCGTCGCGCGTGCATCTTTACGAGCGGTTAAAAACAATTCAAACGAAAAGAATAATGTATGTGGGTTATGAAATGTGTCACTTATTATTTCCTATGCCAGGCAGCCTCTTTTAAGCACCTGTTTTCTGGCTTCTCCATATTTTCACAACTTGTGAGCGTGCTGCGGGTCATGTTTTCAACGCAGAACAAGCATCTTCGCATATATGAACGATTAGAGGGAATAAAGCAATACAAATTTATTGTAAATCGGGCTACATTACTTGGCCTTCATTTTATTTTAATCGTCTCATGCAGGCAGTTAATGTTCCAATGTTTCTCCGTTGTCATTGCCGTCTCCTTTAGTTTTTTTTCAGATGCCCATCCTTCGTTTGGCACGTGAATCTCCACGCAGAAAAGCGGAGACGCCATGTTCACGCGAACAGTGCCCGACAATGCACATAAATATGCATGTATGAAGCTGTTTTAGCACCGTATTTATTGCCATGAATTTGAAGGAAAAGAAAACATTGGATCTGACCAATATTCTTATTTACGTAGTTTAGAAATGTTCCACGCTATTTACTACGTTGCAATTATTCGTAGTCTTTGGTCCTAGAATCGAACCTAGATAAAAAAAATACCTGCTTCTCCCAGTAGAAAAACATTACCGGCAGTCAATTTACGACTGGTAGCTGCCGGCTTCAATGTGCATCAGCACACTAGTGCCAGCTGAACCTCTAGTGTACATTATAAGAGTAGAGTGAGGACCTGGAAATGCACCCCCTCCCCCCCCCCCACAAACACAGGCACTCACACCCCCCAAAAAAGGAAAAACAAGTGTGACCGTGTATTTCCTATTGATGTGAGTTTACGAGTACGTCTTGACATCAAGAACGGGTCATTTTAGTGACTAGTTCCAACAAACTCAACAAACAAGATGCCATACAAAACAAGCATCTACAAAAAGTCAATTGCCATTTTAAGGATAAAGTCAGGTGACACCGAGTGAAGAGCGGAAGGGCGCTATATTTCATCCGATTTGACTAATTCAATATTATTACTAATTTAGTATTAAGTAGCGGAATTTAATATATATAGCAAAATGTAGACGAACGTCCGTCCGCTACATTTTGAGACGGCCTTTCGTAACGTTCGTTCATCTTAAAAACCACGCTTTTTTTTTTTTTATGCGCCGTAAAAATGTGGATGCGACGCCGTTGAATCGCCGGGCATCGTCTATTCAGCATACACAAAACGCGAGTCCCAATAAACAAAAACACAGTAGTTCGTCTTTCAAATGACGCGCTTGGTGGGTTTCGAATACGGGCAACCGCTTCTCGTTGTCATCTTGGCGGGTTATTGCGTTCCATAAAATTCCCCGCGTTCTGGACAGCGGCGAAACATGAGGCCGCCCGGTGTCCTACGGAAGCCGAGAGGCAGCCCTGCCGCGTCCTCGGCACTTTCTGAAGAGACCCCGGGCCGCGGCTTGATTCCCCATTTGTACCGCGCTTTATTTATTGAAGAAGAATGCGGGTCCAATGTCGAAAACACGATAACGTCGTGGGGCTCGCTGAAAGGTTCGCCTGGTCGGTCTTTGTTTGAAGCTCCCCTTCCTCGATTCCTTTCTAGCGGACCTGGGAAATGTCAGACGGAAGGTACCTTTAAATGGGGTCCGACATTTTTTTCGGTCGGTCAGAAAGTCCCTGGTCCAAGTTACTTTCCATTTTAGTTACTTCAAGATGTATCGTACATTGTGCGGAAAATATACCCACCTGCGCTGTTTGAGTGGAAAGGCAGACATCCAAAGTATGCCGCTATTTTTTGGTGGCTACGAAATTTAGACCAAAAGCTGTGAACGTGTCTCATGATTTGGAGAACATCTAGAGGGTTCTTGTGTTTTTTTGTCATTTCTGGTAATGCGCTATTTTTTTTTAATTGAGCTAACTACAGTTTTTTTTTAATATTCCGTTTCGTGTGAACATTGAGTGTTCATTTGTGCAGAGTTTCGTGAAATACTGTTACAGTGTTGGTAGATAAAAGCAGTGTAATTAGAATGCTTACTAAACGTTGAATTAAAGCGCCGTTCACACTCTTGCGACCGAGTACAACCGAGTAAGACCAGACCGGTTTTTAGGACCGGATACGCTATACAGCGGAGCTGGTCCTAAGAGATCGCAAGAGGCTTAAAAACCGGTCTGGTCTCTCTCGGTCGTACTCGGTCGCACTCGGTCGCAAGGGTGTGAACGGGCCTTAATTCCAAAAGCCTCCGCAGCGCGAGCACCCCTTGCCGCTAGTCTTCCGCACTGTAGATCCTCGTCAATCTTACTACGCTATTATGCGTTCAAGACTGAAAAGCATGTGGAAAGGAAATATAACAGCTTAACCTATGTTCCATGATTTGTTAAGAACAGATGGCTATTTTATTGATTATAGCTTGCTTTTAAACGTGGAGTCTTTGATTTTGGTTTTGAGACGCCCATAACTGCAAGGATAGTTTCTATAAGCTATTCCTAAATATATAAATCTATACTCGTTTTCACCTTAAGAACCGAAGTAAAACAAGTCCGGCCGGTGGCGGAGTGTTCTGGGTTTCCACCAATGAAATGGCGCGATATCGCGTAGACTTCACCACTCCCTGTCAGGAGGTGGTGGGATCCACAATCTGAGACCGAAACCAAAACGAATTTAGCACTGCAGCATCCTCTAGTGGCAAAAAGTTTGAACATACCTCGTTAAATAACGTTTGTTTCTGATAAACATGCTTATGCTATGCACAATTTTGCATCGCTTCTTTACACTGCTTTCAATAAACATATCTTTGTATATCTAACATTGTTTATACCGTCGGCTTTCTAAAAACACCATGACGAAAAATAAATTAATGTCTGCCAGTTTTAGCGTATTTACAGTTTTTAACGGCAACCAAGGAGCGCTAAAGCAAAAATATCAGCTGAGATCATCGACATCGCCGCAAACTTAATGAATTGGGATTGATCAGATCTGCTACCAGCCACGAACGTAAATTTGCATAGTTTATTTTGTCCTAATATACCTTTGTTTACGTTATTACGTTGACGTTCACATGTATATATTGAGTGGGCAATCGGTTTCCTTGTGTGTCGCGGTAAATTTCAATTTTTATTCTTTAATTCTGTTCTCTTAAGTTCCGCGGTGTGGGGATGGTGGTACAAATCCTGATTATAAGCAGAAACAGCGTGGTTGATGTGAGATACGTTCTTCCAGGATCCCATCAAAGCTTCTGCTTAATGCCTGAGTGGCCCTGTGTGTGGATGGCGGTAAGAATCCCGATTATAATCTGAAACAGCACGGTGTATGTTGGACAGCTGTTACGTTGTCCACTGCTTCCCTCAAGAGCCGCTCAGCGTCATTGGGCTTGAATGTGATGTTCTTGGAGGCGACCTCCTGCTTTCCTCGTGCCCATATCAACTCTATGGGATTTGGTTCGCAATGGTACGGTGGGAGCCTGCTTCATGGTTCAAACCTGTTCGAGTCCATTTCATCGTGGTAGTCCCCCTTTTTCTTCCCACAGAACACGTCCAGGCAGTCGGACACGAAGCCAGTGTCACTACCTGCGTGGGCGACAATCACTCTTTCACCTTTTCCAGAAGTAGCATTTAGCCCGGTCATCAGTTCAGACATGAAGGCTTGCCTTGCTGACTTTATGGTGCTGTCAGTCCACACCTTGTCAACTGTGAGGCCGGCGTTCACCCAAGTCTCGTCCTGGAAGTAGATATTGCGGTTCTCGGCTCTGTGCTTTCCGATTGCCCTTAAATATTGCCGCCTCCACTCGACGATGTCCTCTCTCTCAATTAGGAAGGAGTTGCGATTCCGTTTTTGTTTCTCGAAACCCATGTCCTTCAGCAGGCGATACAGGGTAGTCCCGGAACAGGACGGCAGCACGTCGTCTTCTTGGAGACGAGCGGCGATTTCCTTCAACGTTGGTATCTCCCCCGACGGAAGAAATTGTGCAGGCAGCTTCTCACGGCCGTCAACGTGCACGCGTCGTGATTTGAAATCCTCTTCCTTTTCTCGACGAATTTCGGGCGCTTCTTTGAATGAGATTTCACAGCTCCGTTGGCACGTTTGAAGCCACGCTTAATCTCGTAGACCGAGCTAACACTGATCCCCGTTGCGGCGGCAGTCAGGTTGACGACTTCCACCGCATTTTTTTTGGTACTGCCGCCGCATCCAAGAATAAACGTTCAAAACACACTGCCTTGTCCGGCTCGGCAGGACATTTCTACTTGCGTGACGTTTGTAGTACACCTGAGGGGAAACGTCTTCAGGAAAGAGTGCTGACAACACGGACCGATCAGCCAGAGTTGTTGGAGTCGCCATTTTGGAAGGCGAGCGAGAGCGGCTGGCCGGCTGGCTACGAACATCGATCCCCAGATCTTGTGAGGCGTTGAATTACGTGGATACATGCGTACTAAGGAGGTATATTATTTATCCTACTGAGAATAACAAATTTATCTTAGCCTAAATAACGCTAGCTTCGCAGAGAGCAATCTTTTATCGGAACTACTTTGCAGAAGGGAATAATATGTGCGAAGGCAAGCGACCAATAAGCATGCGACGAGAGGGACACACCCACTTTTTTCTTAGGGTGAAAACGGGTATAGTAATAAACAAAAATCACAAGAGGACACTCATGACTGCTAACGTGTGGGGACGCGAAAGCATTTTAGTGCCGCGGGAGAAATGTTGTTGGAGTAATGTTTCTACACGTATCAAAGTTTAGGACGACGTATAGGACGACGTCGAGGACGACGTCCTAAAAATCGACGCCAAGTACGGCGTCAAGGACTACCTCTAGGACGACGTCCTAAAGATAGACGTCAGCGACCGCGTCTAGGACGACGCCGAGGACGATCTCTTGGACGAACTCAATGACGGCGTCTAGGACGACTTCGAGGACGACGTCAAGAACGGCGTTTAGGACGACGTCGAGGATGACGATCGACGTCAAGAACGACGTCTTGGGGGACTTCTAGGACGACCTCTGGGATGACCTTGGGGACGTCGTTTCAGACGACCTGAGAACGACGTATAAGGAACAACATCTAGGACGACGTCGAAACCGACGTCTAGCGGAGGGCACTTAAGGAGGTTGTGGCGTATTTGTGTGGGCGGTCACGCTTGTCTGCAGTAGCCACCGTAGATGTAGACGCGCTCGCCTCACAGTCCATCGCACGAAGCACACAATGAGCTCAGATGAAGTCCGAAGTGCACCTTTCGCACACGGCGCTCCGGCGGTGACATCACGCTCCCGCACTTGAGCGTGAGCGTGAGCGGCACGTGCTTGATGACGTATTTTTATGACCATCTTTCGGGCACAACGACACCGCTTTTTCGGGTAATGGGACAAGTATATGGTCGTCCTAGAGGTCTAGGACGACCTCTAGGAGGATTTCAGGGACGGCGCCAGGGGCAGCGTCGTCCTTGAGCATACGATTGAGCGACACGTGTCGCTCAATCATAGTTTTATCGCCATATACGCCGCTTTTTGGCTCATTGGGACAAGTAAGGTTTTCGCCTTAAAACTAAAATAAGAATACCTGCGCACGACTTCGAAGAAAAAGGTGTGCCACGGGGCTCAAGCCTTTATTAACCGGGAACGATTCTTAGAACTAAGTTATAATCTGCCTCTTTTGCTGGAAAGCAGTATGATCAATGATGGTGGTTCATGAGCGATATAAACTAAGCTTAAAAAAACTCTCACACTTTTTTTTGTGATGCAGTCATTCTTGTTTGTTGAAAGACCAAGTCCTTGAGCATTTTCCGTTAAGATTTTCTTGCCATTTTTTTATAGAAAGCTCCTTTATTTGCAAGAAACTTCTTATATTTGAAGAAGCTATACGGGCAAATTACATTGTACTTCAGAAAAAAAAAGAAAAAAATCACAACTAAAAATGATGAGGATAATCACTTTTTACTAAATTTTTTTTCAGAAACGTACACATTATGACGGCATATAGGACCTTTTATGTCCTATCAGAAGAGTTAAACATGTGTCACCATAAGCGCAAACACTTCGTAGGGAAATACGAAAATGGTTTTAGAAATCACAAAAATAAAGTAATTATCCATCATCAATGAAACATTGTTTCGTAGGTTGGAAAAGGTAAAATGCACTAGAGTCGTTGCCAGGTTAAGAGTTCAGTGGAAGCTCCTCCCAGCTGTTTCCACTTTAGTAGAGCGAACGCTGGAGAGGAGGCGACCCCACCCCAGTGTCCGCTTTGCTAAAGTGGAAAGGGGAGGGAAGAGTTTCCCGTGAACCCTTAACCTTTCACCGACTATACCAGAAACTATAATAAATATGAAGAGTTATTTTTTTAACTTTAATACAAATTCAAATTCAATACAAAACAAATTTAGTACAAAAAGAGTCGCCGGGTCACAAAGAATATATATACGCGGTCTGTTAGAAAAGTATCCGACCTTATTTTTTTTTTGCAAACACCTGATGGGTATGAAACAAGCGCGCTTGCATTAGCCGACCTTAAACCTTCGTACGCATGCGTGAATTTTTTCCCGCCTGCCGATAGCGTCAGTCGCTGGGAAGCAGCGTTTGAGTGAAATAATGCGTAGTGCTCTCGTCGGTTTTTTTTATTGCAAGGAAAATGGCGGACAGACTAGAGCAGCGCTACGTTATAAAATTTTGATAGAAACTGGGCGACAGCCAAGTGAAAACCATTCGGAAGATTCAGTCGGCTTTCGGTGACGATGCTATGAGCAGCACACAGATTAAGGAGTCCCTAATGAAAAAAAACAAACAGATTAAGCTGGCCCCAGCTTCAAGCTGGGTTATTGTCCCAGCATGTCCACCTTGGCATGCTGGTCATGGTGGTTGATCTGGTTATACTGGTCATGTTGGTTGATCTGGTTTTACTGGTCATGTTGGTTGATCTGGTCCCAGCTTCAAGCTGGGTTATTGCCCCAGCATGCCCAGTTTGGCATGGTGGTCATGCTGGGTAAACTGGTCATGCTGGTGGATATCCCAACCAGTTTAACATGTTTAAATTAATACACAAGATAAACAAGCCAAGCTTTTCAGAAAAGCCAACTCGGCATCCAATTTATTATTTTCAGTACTTGCGGCCGCCTCACATAGCTCAAATGCTACATATCCTCGGCGCTGGCACAATACTAACCGACGCACAGACAGTGGTTCTTCGTGCAAAGCCAACAATGTTAATAAAACCAGATTGCTTATCTTTCAACACGAAAAATACTAGACACATGCCAAAAACAGGCCATAGCAAAGGTAAATACTACACGGATGAGAGAAGCGAACCTGGGTCCCGCCAGTGATCGGGGCGAAGCGGCAACTTGCGTGGTCGGCAGAGGCGAGAATATCCGTGTGGCTTGGATGGCATTGGCGATACTCCTCGGCACCACCGTCATTCACGAACACACACACGTTCGAAGACACGAAGCGACGCCTCAGTCGGGACGTCCGACATCTTTCCGCACTGAACGGACTGCCGCTCGCTAAAACCCACTTCGCTTGCACCGTTCAAGTAGTCTCCAAACAACGCGCACACAGCCGTCCCTTCGAAAATCTGCCCAAGATAGCCAAACGCGTCTCAAATTCTCCGTTTCTACCACTCTCTCTCTCTCTCTCTTTTCGCACACAATGGTAGCTTGCAGCGCGCCTGACGCGCCCGGTTGTCTACCAAAAACGAGAGGACAAAGAACAGGACGTGGCCTCCTTCCAGCCTAAGCCGACCTTGGCCGCGCGCTCCCAGCAATGCCAGTTCGGCTATCTCTAGCCGACCTTGGCGTGCGCGCTCCGAGCAAGACCAGCTTGACCACCACGATTATTAGTTCGACCACATTCACCAGCTTGTCTCCCAGCATGACCAGCTTGTCTCCCAGCTTGACCACATTGGCTCCATAGAAAACCAGTTTGACCAGTTACGACCAGACTGGCTCCCAGCTACACCAGATTGAATCTAAAACCAGATTCTAGTTAGACCATGCTGGTTTTTCTTTAAACCAGACTGACCAGCTTAAATTCTAGCTTGCCCAGCTTAAACCAACTTGATTGCCAGTTAAACCAGTTTGACTAACACACTGACCAGATTGACCAGCTTAGTTACCAGCTTGGCCAGTTTGATTTTCATGCTGGTTTTTCCAATAGGGGTGGTACAACCGGTTTAAAGACAGCCGCACATCGGTGGAAAGCGAGCCACGCTCCGGTCGGCCATCAACATGCCGAAATGACCAGGTCATTGCCGAAGTGAACGCTGTGGGGATGCGGGACCGTTGTGTGACTATCCGAGAAATTGCGCAAAAGGTGGGCATCAGCACTTTCTCTGCACATTCCATTATGACCGAAGGTTTGGCCATGAAGAGAGTTGCGGCGAAATTCGTGCTGAAGCTGCTCATGGTGGAGCAAAAGCAACTTCGTGTTGAAGTCTCACAGGACATGCTGGATTCCACACCGGAAACCAAATCCCAGTCGTCACGGTGGAAGCGTTCCACGTCACGAAGACCAGAGAATGCCCGCCAAGTGCGCAGCAACGTCAAAGTGATGCTGACTGCTTTCTTTGTCTCCCGCGGTGTGAGTATACCACGAGTACGCACCACAGGGTCAAACAATCACCAAAGATTACTACAGGGATGTCCTCCGTCGCCTACGTGATGCTGTGCGGCGCAAGAGTCCGGAGTTGTTGTCAACAGGAAATTGGCGCATCTATCACGACAATGCTCCCCCAGCACAATTCTCGCACTTGATTCAGACTTCTTTGGCGGAAACCAGACTTCTTTAGTTCCACTATCTCCTTACTCTCCTGATATGGCCCCTGCGACTTCTGGCTGTTTCCCAAAATCAAGAGGCCATTGAAAGGAGCGCGATTTCAGACAAGAGATGACATTATGGCTGCAACGACAGCTGAGCTAAACTCCATTCCGAAAAGAGGCCTTCTCGGAATGCATTCCAACAATGGCAGCACCGCTGGGAGGAGTGTGTGAAGTCCCAAGCAGACTGTTTTGAGGGTGATTAGGTTTCCAACGCTCCAGTTATGCCAGTTCTTTTATTTCGGCCAAAGGTCGAATACTTTTCTAACAGACCTCGTATGTTTCTTGTTCTGTACTCGACAACAGCCTCAACAATATTCAGTCTGGGGGCACACAAACATAAGGCTTTATCATAAAAAAGTAAAAAAGACTTCAACACACCGTCGCAAAATTTTACATAAAACAACAAATATGAAATAATCACGTGTCGGTGGGAATATAAAGTGACTGATCTCGGCAACTTCTAATCGTTCCGCAAATGTTAAAGTCAAATAAATTTAATTATTTCACTTTAATGGTTTATTTCATGCCATGATGAATGTTCAAACACTTCGTTATGACGCTTTAAAAGGTTAGCCATGGCCATAGATGGCAAAATTGCTGTAAAGGTAATTAAATTACATTATTAGTTACTTTTCTTGAAAACTACGAAAATGTAATTAAATTACATTACAACTTACCGCACACTAAAAGTGATGGCATTACATAACGATTACTTTCCAAAAGTAATAAAATTACTCCGCCGTTACCTTTAAATACCTTGTGGCAGTAATTTGCGTTAACTTTATTTACAGTATAAGTACCAGAACTCAGATCTTCCTGTTTAAAAAGCCACAGCCTTATGCGCCTCAAAATGACCCATACCGAACAGTCGTACCAATGGTATACATGAAAGAAGTGTTGAACATGATCAATAGCGTCTTCTCAGATGTAACTCTAAAGGTCTGTTACACGATGCATCTTTTAGGCGCGCAACCGTTTCGCGACACTCAGGTTTCGCGAAAGTGCCGTTCACATACCACTTGCGTGCAACAACGATGACGTTTAGACTCGCGAAAATAGTTTCGGTGTTGACCATAATCTGGGCTTCAGTTGAAAGCCAACACACAGACAAAATTGCGTGGTCAATTACAGTGCCGTAGCTAACAAAATGACTTTGCGATTTATCGAAACCACTGCCATCCGGACCACCATGTATTTCCGAACGTGATACTACACACCGATGCACCGTTTTGAGTGAGCTCCGAATCAAATCGCTATTTATCTGGGGACCTGCTTTGCGCATTTTATGCAGTCAATTCACTTTAATTTCTTTTTTCTCACATACTGCACTACTTGGAAGCGATCTCGCATGTGCAAAGCCGATTGAGGCGGCAACCTGTACGTGCAGGACATGTGCCGGCGTCGAGCCCGTACGCAGCCAATTCATTGCCAAAGCTCCTATCAATGCACATGGTATTCATAGAAACGCTACGTGCCCAATCTGGTTACTTCTCAGGCGCCCATGTCTGCCCCGATTTTACTGTGCCAACTGTTTCAGAGAGCGCACATGGTTTCACGTTCGCTTGTAAACAAAGCAAGCTCGGTTTCAGTTTACTCGATGCCTCTTATCCAGCGGTATCGTCGCGACAACAACGCTAGGAGCACTAATCTAATCTTGCCAACTCCCGCTAATTATCTTCGCCCATCGCTGGATTTTTTCCCGATATGCCACTACTTTTCGCTTCAGTGGTGCTTCACGTGCTCGCGGAAGCGCCGGCAGTATCCATCGTTCGTGGTTTCGGTTTTTTTTCGGATTTGGCTCGGCTACAACACCGGCAGTGAAGTGGTCTTCTCAAACAGCTCGCTCCCCCCTCAAAGGCCACGTGAGAGCGTTTCTGAGCGGCCATTGGCGGCGCCCTCAAGAGTGATTGACAGGACTCGGCAAAGTTTCAGCAAAAGCTCGCTCAGAAGCGAGTGTGCGCGCAACTTTTAGATGCGCGCGTCCTTCTCGGACTCGTTCAGACGGCGCAACCATTTCGCGAAGCTACATTTCCGCGACACTAGATCGCGCAGAGAAAAATGCATCGTGTGGACGGGCCTTAAGACAGTCGCTGTTAATTGAATGGTGGAGGTTCTTGAGTCAAAAGGTGATGTCATTTCCTTCTCCCTGATCTCGAAGAAAAGGTTTATAATCCCTATCGTGCTTAATTCGGGCCATGGGAGCTCGTTCTTGCAGGAGAGTGCATCATGTGGAGCGTTTTCCCGCCGACTCCGACGTAGTCTATACTTCGTTTCAGCTTGGGTCCAGACGCAGCCGATGCTACGAGCGCGAGCGTGTGGCCCTGAACAGTGCTTGCGTTGCACGAGCGCGCTGCTTGGCAGGGACGCTGAAAGCCCGGAGCTCGCGCTTGTAGCATCGCCTGCGTCTGGACCGCAAGCTGGAAACGAGAGTATAGACTACTTACGCTCAAGCTCTCTAGTTGACGCATTCCCCGACATTCACTCTCGACGAGTATGTCTGCAAATACCCTAAGGAGCACACGTTACTGCGCGTTGTCACACAAGGGGGCTGGATGTTTGCTGGACGGAAGCTTTGCCATTTGAGGAAAGGGATGGCGGGAGCTTCTTAAAACGTGTACTTTGCCAGCAGAGCGAGTGGCGAAGTATACTTGCGCCGCAGAGCCGAGACAGCAGCGCTCGGTCACGGTCATACTAGAAGATTGCCCCTTCATTCTCGCACTAATTGCTTCCCTACGCTGCGTTGTTCTCCAAGTGCCGGTTCATCATCGCCCCGGCCGCGCGACAGCTTGCCTTTCGCCGAACTTTCGAGATAGCGACGCACTGTCGATAAGCAGCTACTGCCTGACGCTTGTCGGGATCAGAGTCTCGCTCGTGCTCGCTGTTGTCGCCGCCAGGCCATCACCTGCTTTTCTGCGTGCGGCGGCAGCTCATTCGCTCTTTGCTGTATAACGGTTGGCACAAGTTCGCCTATTAAACCGTTATTTTGGGTTCACTGCTCGTCTTACGTGTCACCTCCGTTCGTGACAATATGCTCGTTTGGTTATTCCCGAATAAACTCTCTAAGGAAAGGCAGAGCGGCACACCGCGAGCGGCACCTGCTTTTCTCGCTTCCCTTTCTTTTCCGACTACAAAAGTATCTTTACTTACCAAGGCCAAGGCTACGCACGAAACGTCTTGGGTCCTTGACATGGCATTTGTGATGAACTATTTATTCCGGTCGTTTGCTGTTCACGATGACCGACGCTTATGGTTGGACCTTGCTTGGCGAAAGAGCAAGAAAGCTGGAGATCTGCGTCTCCAGTCCTCCCCTGTTTTAGAATGTGTTGACCTCACTGGTGACATGGCCTTCGCATTGTAGCCCATAAGCCGTTCACCCCCACGCCACGTAACCGCGCTCTCGCTCATACCGACGCGCAGGGAAGGGGTCGGGTGATGAAAAGAAGGTTGTTGATTGGTTCCAGTGAGCTCATAGCGCCCACCGCACTGTCAGCTTACGGGTGAACGAAGTGCATATTCTGTTTACCCCTAAGCTGAAACTGTCTGCGGCGGAAGCTAAGTCCTCGTTGGAGAAGTCGTTCGTTTCTCTTTCGCCACGTGATAACGCTCCCGCCCATACCCATGCGCAGAGAGCCGGGTCAAGTGATGAAAGGCATTCGGCTGATTGGTCCGGAGTGCGTGTATTTCCCACCGCTGTCTCGGCTTAGGGGTAAACGGTGTATAATACTGTAATGATGACCTGGCACCGTGAATCTGTCTTGTTTGGAATATGCGAGCCGTCGTGGCCTCCCAGCGATGTCTTCACACGAAAGCTTTTCTCCACCTCCATCGCTTTTCAAGTCCGCCTTTGTGCGTCTGTCGTATTCCTCGTACGAGGCTTTGCGCTAAGATGGCCATCTTTTACTTGCTCTGATTTCTCACGACATTTCACCATGCAACGAACTGTCTCATTTGGGAAGAAAGTAATTTAAAATGTAATGAGCAATTCTTTGAACATTACTGCCCGAAAGAAATTTATTACATTACTTAATTACGAGCCTAGAAAAGTAAGTAGTTACATTTCTCATTACCACAGGAAGCAATTTAATGACTGTAACTCCTGTACAGTAATGTCATTACCGCCATCTCTAAGCCATGCAGCGGTCTTGCCGAGTTCAAAATCTACCCGACGTTAACAAGATGTCAACATAGTTGCAGAGTAATACAAACTTAGAAAATTGCATTTATCTTCACAAGTTAAGAACACAAAAGACGAAATATACTTTGCCATGTAGAAATAGCTCGGTAAAAATGCTCAGACTCCCGCCAACCCCAATGAATGTAGAATTCGTTCATAGGAGCCACTTGATAATCCAAGGTAATGTCATCGCGTCTCTTGACACCGTGACATCAGGCGGTCAAAGGTGAAACGAGACCACGTGATCACGTTGTCGCAGCTGTACGCTCCGTTCGTTGCATTCCATCCCTTTTCAGATTCGCCTAAAAATAGATTCACGGTTAAAAATATAAATAACCGTTCTGGTAAGTGTCGCGAAACGCTTTCTTTATTAACGTGTTATTTATAACAGAAGATCGGATCACGCTTATGTATGCCCCAACTCAGTTCGACATTGGAATTTAGCGGACAAGTATTTCCGAAAGCAGCTCATTGCTCAGTTTTTCTGAAATGTGTTTTATATTTTCTTTAATTTTATGAGCCGTCATTCTAGACAGCACGAATAATACAATGCTATTCTAACGGCATTCGGGGCTCGCCAAGAAAAGCGGTTATGACATGTGGACTCCCATATTTTGTAAACATCGCCACTCCGTTTTATTGTCAAGGATAGAATGGCGTACAAACACGAGTTCCACGCCCACTTGTATATCGCTTTGGCATCTATCTTTGATTTTGTACCCTAAGCTGTAAAGAGCCGGGTTGTCCTATAGGTTTTCTTTTGTGTGTTGCGGTAGACATATTGAACAAATGTCGCGAAAGAAAATAATACTTCACAAAGGTATTACACTTTTGCGTTGTCACCTTTTTTTACTGAAAATTCATAGGTGTCCCCACCGGTCTGCAGCTGGTCACGGTCCTTCCAACGAAGCTCGGCCCGCGGCCCGCTCCAGCAGACCCGCTGCTACCGGCTCCAAAAGGTGTGCGTTGAAGGAAAACGGCGCCGCGACGCGCTCCGAATGCGCAAAAAGACAACACCAGAAAGAGAAGAGAGCCGCATCGCAACGGGGTTCTCTCGCCACGACTCGAACATTGTCATCACCAGCGTCACGTCTGACAAGCATTCGTCGTCATCAGTGACACATATTTTATTATGTCCGCGTGTAACATATTAAAATTATTTTGCATTCTCATGTACATTGGTCAGCAATAGTTTCTTCATTCGCATTAGTTTTTCGCACGGCGCTAATGTGCCGCACTTTCCATGCGCTTTGATTTATACCTTGTGAGTTTCCGCGCTCACAACTGTTGTGTAACGTCATAATTAGCTCAATATTAAATTCTAAATTGAAACATGTGTACTCATCCCACTTAGGATTTTTTTTATGGTTGCTGTAACATTAATTTACCGGTTTAAATTCTTACCTAGGTTTATTCATATAGTTGTCTTTCTCCTTTGTAATTACTATTTTCTTCCCGGCCTTCAGGAATGCGACAGATGCCTAATCTGGCCCCTTAGCCAAAACGTTTGGAGACTCCTGGTTCTCGATCATACTCCTTAGTTGTTCGTTCCCAATGGCACTGTCACGTCAAGAACCGGTGGTATTTGACATTTTGTGTACTGGTAAAGAGTCAGACTAAAACAAAAGAGATGGCGATAGAAAGGCACTCGAATGGTCTGCGTTCTAACCTTCGAGGACACGGGAAGTTAACGAACATAGTGCGTGACACGGTAGATCAACTTGGTAGCGAACAATGCACAGTGGTCTTAAAATATACGCTGCTCCGTCCTATACAATAAAACATGAATGACTGAGGTCCTATATAGCAGTAAGCGACGCTTCTAGATAACACGTAGGTTTTATTTTAGGTAGCGCCGCACTTCAGTGCATTGCACGCTTTAACACTGTCGTTGAAGGGAGAGGTGTGTGAGTTGGTGCATTGCATAAAAAATAAAAGCGACAGAAAACAGGATGATAAAACAGCGCTTTTTTTGTCTACTTTCTCGCCCTGCTTTTTGGCGCCTTTATTTTTTTTTAAATATGGTTGTTTACAGTTCAGGTATTCATAACATTTTTTATATTGATACTATGAATTCGTGAAAAATTAAATCCGTGTTCGAGGTTTATCCTAATATATTAATTTAGCTTTCTGCATGCCGGATCGTGCTTCATGCTATGACTATGTCGGCAGCTTTAGGAGTCTAAAGACAGTATGAAAAATGCCAAGAACAGTCATTTTGCATGAAAGTTAGAATCATACAATGGCGTATTTTGAGATAGCTAAGGATATTACTGTTAAAACAATTCACAACACCTGATGAAACCATCAATCTCAAAGATAAAAAGCGCCTCCCCATGTTTCAAAACACTATACTTCGAAAAAGAAAAAAATAATTTCATTTGACGAACGGTGAGCCATGGACGAAGGGTGTCTGAGTGGTTAGAGTATCCTTCAGAAGTAGCGTGACAACAATCGCGCATAGCTAGAGGCATATGTTTATATCTCGAAATGAAGGAAAAGAAACAAGATTTCTCTAGTGGGTAGGCATGTTATAAACATGAGCTATTCAAAAAACAAAGTTGCCATACGCAGTGGTTTTACTTCCCAGTTATTTATTACTGGAGCGGATTTTTATAACTTTATTTTTATACCCGACACAACGCCGCTACAGCGTACGCAGTATCTTCGCTCATTTATATGCAGGCTGTATATATGTTAGTGCTGGTAATAAAATGGCACGCTGTCGGTATCTGACACAAGAACTCATTCAACTGCTTTAATATTTTGATAAGATCGCTCCTATGTTGCGAACAAAATATACTTAACATATCGTCAAATTTCGCCTTCTGCGCCCAGCTGTGTATATTTGGAGGCAATTTGTGAGTTTTTTCTAAAATATATTTAAAAAGTTTAAAACTGTCACTTTCTGCGGACGATTAATTTAACTTTTTGATAGGTCCATATATCCTCGCCTTAGCTGACGTGAAAGGAGGAGAGTTTATGGAGCACGGTATGAATGTGTATAAATAACTGATAATAATTAAAATATCCCAGTCGTTACACTTAGCATCTTGTTATAATGCGTAGATACCTATTCCGCGGGGTATTCACTGTAAGAGGGGTTCGCCATTTGATTCAACCCTGTCTAATACGCTCCTCACCTGCCTCTTTCTATTCGTCAACATTCTTCTCGTAACCGCCTCGGCAAAGCGTTAGACAAACGAACCGAAACACAGCGAAGGGAACAAACACTCTTTGCGAGGAACTTCCCCAAGAAGAGCAACTACGCACCGACCAAGCGTCCCGCGACCGGAGGGCCCCGCAGGGAGCGCGAGTTGGGACCAGAGCGGAGGCGGCCATCTTGGGGGCATCTTCCGCGCTTGCGCCCAAGACGGGAGCCCTTCCTTTTTTGCCGAGAAAGTAACGTGTCCGATCAGACCCGGGCCCCGGCGTTGCTCGGGCGCCACCGCCGCCGCCGCTGCTCTGTGCCGCCATGGACATCGATTGCGAATGCGCGCCACGCCGATGCTCTGATTGGTCGGCCTGCCGGCCCCCGACAGGTTCCCGGATGCGGGGGGACCCCGAGTCTCAGTTGGTGGCCCAGGCTCCGGCGTGAACGTCGCCCGACCGAGCAGCGCGACCCACGACCGACGCTCAGGTGAGTCCCGCCGCCGCTGGCGTCGCACTCGGCGCGCACGCAGCCGAACCTCGGCGGCACTCCGCGTCGCCTTGAGACGAACGGCCGCTGGGTCACGTACGGACGTTCGAGTTGGGAAAGAAGTGTCACGGCTCGTTTACGGGTACGCGTTCGATTGGATCAACCGATCAGAGATTCCAGTAGCAGGTAGGAGTGCCGATCGCTGATTGGTTGGTACGGACGCGAAACGCGGTGACACGGTAGGTACGCGTATTTGGTTTCAGTGACACGTAGGTTCGTGATGAGATGGTACGCGGAATGTAGAGTTGGCGTCGTGAGGAGAGGCGCAGGAGCATCATTTCGTGTTGGCGAACTGCCGCCTCGCTCTACTGTCGTTTGGTGTATAAAGCAGCTCGGGTGCAACGCGGTACTTTGGGTAGCGGTCTTTTAGCGACCGTCACGTCGGTAGACCGCGGTTGACGCGAACGAACGGAGGTTCTCGAGAAATACGGGAAGGTAAGGCATTAACTGGCCTTGAGACGGCAGAGCCACCGGCGACATGATTGCCGATCTACTGCGTCCCAGCAATATGCAAGAGAGGAGTACTCCATGTTTCGTCGAATGATCTGTGAAATGTCGCCGCGATCGGTTTCCAATGTGAGGTAAAGTAGCGCTCGATGTTTTCATTTCACCTAGTTCCTCCAAAAGCGACAAGAGATATCGAGCGCAGTCGTTTCTTTAGGGAAACGCAACAGTGGCGTCAATATGCGTTTGTTAAGAAGATGCGTAGATAACCGATTTTTTTTTTGTCTGCGGGAACAAAAACAAAAGATTAACAGTTAGCTGTAGATAATGAAGGAACGTCTATAGAAATATTACTATGTGTTCTTTTATTTTCTTCTGAGTTCCCTCGCTTAGTCTTTTTGAATTGGGCTTTACACGTTTCGTCAATGAAATAACGTTTTTGTCAGCATTGTTGTTTCTATTCTCTTTCATGTACATCGTAAGCATCGACAATGCACACAAAAATATCCTAACACAAAAAATATCATATATTACTTTTATAAAAACATATCTTTATCATGTGCTTCGGATTGAACAGCAGTTTCGTTCTCCTGACTGTACCTGTTTTATCCCAAATTATATACGCATCTAATACGAAATACATCACAATAAAGTCATGTTTTATGTTTCGACTTATAATTTATATAACGAGCTGTCCATTAGTTTTGGTTATTAATCTACGAAATTATAACTACATTAAAGCTTATTATTTTACCGACAAGTTGTTCAATATCAGTGAAGATCGGATTTGGGTTCCGCGTGGTACGAAAAACATCGCCTTTCTATTTGTGTGATATTCATGCAGTTTTACTGAACAGCCCAGTATTATATCAACACTTCGCAAGCATGGCGTACACTAAAACCTATACTGCAGCATTTGAGTAACTTTGTCGGCAATTATTCTTGGTTGAAATAAAACAGTCCAAACAACATTTAGGCTTTTCTTATTCATGCCTGTTTTATATGACGTCTTAACATACCTTATTTAAGGTTGTGCCTTTGCATTTTATTAGGACTGGGCGTCGGATAAAAATTGTAACCCGATTCAATCGCCACACTATTAATCAAATAAATTATTCGAATAATCGGTTTAGTTTATTCCCATGCAAAATATTAAAAAAAGCTAAAATTACTTGTTTTGCCTTTTCAGTGTGTGATAAAGGGCGCAATATACAATTTCGAATTTTAAATCAACCTTGATGTGTACTTGATGTAAAAGGCACCCAAACCCACAAAATATTACTTCAGCCGCAGAGGCAAAGATACTTTCTTTTGACATATTTTATTTTTGTTACAAGTGTCATGGTTTGTTGATATTCTCCGGCAATATGCTTGATTGTTCTTTTGATTTTTCACAATAGTCTCTCCTGCGCTAAAGGGACACTCCCATGGCGTTTAAATCGACCGGTACACGTATAACTTTCTTCACTTGTTTGAAGTTACAAATCTGGCTCCCACATATTTTCTTTAGGTCGAAATTTCACCTAAAGTTTGCCTTTATAAAGTTGTGCTCATCCACGTCTCTGTGGTGAAAGTGTTACATTCTTTTTTAGCTTTCCAGAATTCAGCTTAACTGGTTAAAAAAATTAATCGCGATTAAAGCATTAATTAATTAATCAGTAGGTTAATCGATCAATTGCCGAGCCCTAAATTCTTTAGATCAAGATCACAGTGATGCGTTGTGGCTTCCGAGAGGCTACTTAATCACATGGCGGGGAAACAAAATGGGAAAGTAGCTATGATTATCAACGACGTATATTTTCTGCGATCACATTCAAACTTCACTAACTATTGAAACATGTTGCGCCGCGGAGCTTTCAGCGTTTTTGTGCACGGTGTCAATGAATCTGTTTTATATTGTGAGGAGCTGAGAGCTTTTTCATCCATTTATAAGCTTGACTGATTAGTTTTTCTTTTCGCAATACAATATACTCCACCGTAAGAAAAAAAATCTTAGTTATGAAGCGTTTCTTTTTAATTCTCAGTACGATTAATTTAGCATTGTTGATTCGTTTTTGTCACATACTGTAAACGACACAATTTTTCGTGAGGACCTAATTTTCGCGAATCGCCTACAGATCCCACCGCGTCACGAAAATTAGAACCCGCAAATTATTCCAAAATTTTAGCTTTGACCGAAATCGCGAAATATTGAGCCCGCAAAAAAATAGGTATTTTACAGTATATTTTAGCTTTTGAATGAAAAGGCGAGGTAGACAATAACAAAACTACGATGTGCCAACGTTCCTGTGTTGTGTAGTTTAATGCCGATATACAATTCGTATTCCTTTTCTAAAAGAATACGAACCCGTTTTCTTTTTTTCTAAGGTCCTACCATAAAATATATTGCCTCGACAAACAATACATATGGAAACTGCCAACGTATCGGTAAAAAAATCTACACATTATACATTTATTGTTACGGTGCATTTATTATAAACACAACTATCGCTTATTCTTTCATTTGGAATCAGAATGTAGTGAGCAGTCTTCTTAATCTTTCGACTTTTCAAAATGTTATAAAGAGATAGTTCCAAATTGTTTCGAAGAGAGCTGAAAAACATGAATATGTAAATACGTTAGTAAAGTCTCACTACATAAGATTGGAACATATTTCAATCAAGCCACACACCGTGTCGATGTCCGCGAATGAATTACGACATTAAGTGATGCTCGTTCAAAACAGGGCCGAATTTCGCTCTCCGCCGCAGCGAGACTCAATATTGCGGTTATAAAAGCCATCTTCCAGTGAATATATTCGCATACCGTGCAACCTAAACTGCCTTATAAAACAACGGAGTATTTGAATGTAGCTCCGTTTATTTCACTCTTCTCTGGTGATACTGTGCTGCATGATGGCTCCTGAGATCTGAGGAAAGAAAAACACGATTTCTTGCTCAATAGACCGCTCTTCATTTTGCCGTATCAGAAATCGTATATAGCTCTGGTCAGCCTCAAGTAAGTAGCGATATAATTTCCAGGCAAATTGCATACGAGCACATAAAACAAAGCGGCCCGCGAGCTGAGGATCACAAAGAGGTGTGCGTGCGCGTGTACAAAGCGACTCTCGATCGTCTTCCAAGACGACGTGAGCGTTTCGGAAAATAGAGCGCAACCCTTCATCTCACAAATTGCGTTCAGCGTGACAGAACGCGAAAAAGCGTCAAAGCGAAAACCCTATCCAGATCGGAATGAAGCCTTCGGCAGCAAGGGACCTTACGCAAGAAGGGGCGCCTCGTGTGCTAGGCTGTCGCTTCCCTTGCCATGCACGCTGCTGAGGCCGTCTTGCAGAAAAGGGCGTACTGATGATGAAACCGTCACGTCGATCCTGGAGGCTTGGAATCTCCAAGATGCGCGGTTCTTTCGTATTGAAAGACCAGGTCCGGAGCGTAGCTAAGCCGGAGCTTTGTTAACTAAAGGAAGCTATGCTGGCAGAAACTGAGGACGAAGAAGAGACGAGAGCGCGCGTTGACGTCAGAATGCCGACTTCTGGTTGGACTGATTAGTGAGTAGAGGCGAAGCTACCTGCCTCGGCCTCCACTGCACTCGTCGAACGCGTTAAAATGCGGAACGCCGGCGTCTCCAGTTTGGCTCCCGTATTCGAACGCGTTCGGCGAGTGCAGTGGAGACGAGGGCAGCTAGCTTTGAGTCTACCCCACTCATCATTCCAACGAGAGCTTTGCGTTCTGGCGTATTCTCTCTCTCTCTCGTCTCCTTCTCGTCCTCGGTTTCTGCCCGCATAGTCACTTACAGAGTTAAAACGGCACTTTTGAAACGCCCGGCTTCAAGCACGCGTTTCTTGCCTTTCGCCGTGCCTTGATCGCGCGTGGTCCGAGGTTGAGAGCTCGTGCTGGACGCGGGACAACAGAAGATCCTCCCGGACGTGCTCACCTTTTCGGCGACTATATTGAAACTATTCATGGGTAGAGAGAAGTGGTTATCGCTTGTCTCTTTAGAATTTATAAAAGATAAAATCTCACGAAAGAAAAAAAAATACGGCTCCCATATTTCTAAATAGCAAACAATCTCCCGAGAACAGGGTGACAACACGACTGACGTCTTCGCTCATGCTTTTTATGCTGTTCCAACTAAAGCGGGATAGAAAGTAATCTGCTAAAAGAGGGTCGTCGATTAAAGCCGCTCTTAATATGCGAAAGCAAGCGTGTTTCCCCTGCTAGGCTTCTTACCTATAAACTCCATCTTCTGAGAATATCACCCTGGTTCTGGCAAACGTACTAAGTGAATTTAAGACTCAGCGTTCTCCGGTCGTGATCAGATAGCCGCTGGAATCCTATTGTCGCCTAGAAAAAACGCATAAAGCAGAATTTTCGGGTCGTGATTTAACACCTTTCTAATTGCCTCCATCTTCGTAACCGGTTCCAATATACACGATCTTGCGTGGCTAGATTGCAGTTGCGAGATCGAGCCCAATATTTGCACGAACGAAGTTGACACCAAACCCACGACCGCCTAGGGCCGTAAAGACCACAACCATTTTTTTGCTACCGTGTATATAACGAGAGGAGAAAGAAAGTACGATCCTTTTCGATGGTTTTTCTTACGTTAAGGTTCACTAAGGACGCGCAAGTATCGTTCGAACTAAGCTATCTCTTTTTCTCTCAGATGCTTCTTAGTTATAGCGAGCTCACTAACACGCAACGGGAACGAGCGTGCTTTGGCGGAAAGGACGGAGCATACCTGTGGCTTTTGTGCTTTTTCTCGAAGAAGGCGGCAGAGCGTTCGCCTTTATGTATCACACGCTTGTCCTGAAGGCTGAAAGACATCGAGCATTGGTACGTTTCTTTTTAGCTTAAGGTGTTGTATGAGAGGACTATACTTCGTATGATCGAGTTCTTTCTATTACTCTGACGCAACGTTTTTGGTTGGATTGCTAGCATCTGGGGGTCGGGCGTCGCCTCATTTAGGTGGACACAAATACGAGTAAACGAATCATTTGAAATGTTAGTGCTCCAAAACTTGACCCGATGAGCATAATCGTGCGTTTTAACCTAATATATGAAACAAATCATGGTTGCAAATGGTTGAAAAAAATATTGAATTTGGTCAAGCTTTGATGTTTATCATGCCGAACTTTAAATGTCCCCGAGGTTCAGTTGACGCTTAGCAGGGAATCGGATTTATTCGGCGGATACCTAGGTTTCTGGATATAGCGCGAGTAAGCACTGCTGCTAATATTTAAAAAAAAAGTAACTAATTTAGTTCTTAAATATTATGCTATCGAATGCCTTGAATCAGTCTGCCACGATCTCCGGCCCATTCCTTGGTAGGCGGCAGTGGACGGTACTTTAATCGCTGACGGATTAAGAAACGCAGGGTGTGACGACTACCGAGAGTCTTATAGTTGTTTCGCAGTCGACGATATGGCATAACTAGTCGATACGAGTGCATAAGAACGATCATGCAAAAAAGCTCGAATATAAAAAGTGCGGAACATGCCATCCACTATAAATGGGCCCCTCGCGAATCAAATTCGCCACACTGACCGATTCCACAATTGTATTAGCTGTGGAGCGACGATGTCATCCTCGGGACTCGCCGCACCCAACGTTGTTTAAGCTGTCGATGACCACAGTCGCCGAAATTGGTGGCCAGTAAGGACCAACCTATAGGCAAATCTGCCCCTGAACGATTAGGCACGAGCGCTGAGCAGTAGTTCAAGAGAACCCTCAAGCCGGGGACCAGCTTCGATGAATGCGACCTTGGAATATTCCGATGGTGTGTACATTTCAAACATTTCAACTCCGCGTCTTCTTTCTTTTTTTGTTCCCTTTTGTCGATGGCCAACGCTGAGACCGGGAGTTCAGTAAATGCAACAAATACATATTCCAATGCAGCGAGATTGCGATAGATTTTAAGGCGAGGCTCATATTGAAGCAGCCCACTGAAGGACCTCAAACTACTTTTAAAGGCAAAGGTTTTTCGCGAATTTGAATCTTTTGTGCGTTTTATATCCATGGTAGACGGGCACACTTAACCACAGTTAGCTCACCTCCAACTGCTGTTACGCGGCAACAAGGTTACCGCACTATAATCTCGGACAGCTACTCGTACTTCAGAAGAAGAGCGCGCGTGCACTGCCTTGATGAATGCTCAAGATGCTCCTGCGTACGTGCACCCGTAGCTTTGACTGCATAGCCACTAAATGTTCAAAACAGAGTAGCCAACCAGGACTGTTAATCTAGGTCAACCTTTATGTTCTTCCTTTTCTTACCTTTTCGCTCTCTTTCACAAAATATTGTCCGCAAGCATTGTGTGCGAACTACGGCTTTGCGTACGTGCAGTTAGTTGTGCCCGTGTAACAAGGGTATTAGTCTTGCGCCTGCAGTCACTCCCGTGTGTGAGCTATGATAAAAGTAATATTACTTGTTAAGAGGAAACAATTAAAATGAAAGAATACGCTAAGTTTTGCAAATGGTTTATCCAGAAGCTCTATATTACATTTATGTTCATATTTAGTGATTCTGTATATTGCTGGAGTCCTTCACAGTACTCGAGGCAAACGTCGTATGTTACGGAGATATTAGGTACTTCTAGCGAGCCGTTACCGTGTTCCGTGTAACTTCTCTACCGGATCCCTTGAAGCCTGCTTTTAAGCACGCGCCCGGGTGGTACCATGACCGCGGGGTGCGCCCTTAAAAGCATGCTTCGAAGGGTATACGGTAGTGCGGTGCGCGAAACACGGTAACCGGTTTGTTAAAAGTCTCCATTAATAAAATTAGGCGAGCGTTCATCTAAGGGAACATAGAAACTTAAAGACAATTTATTAGGGACTTTTAGTGTGCGTACGGCCCTACCACAGCCTTTGAGCCATGATTTTAATCGCGCGACCGGGCGATATCGCGACCGCGGGGCGCGCGCTTAAAATCAAGCTTCAAAGGCTCTTTTAGTGCGGTACGTGGAACACGATAACGGTTTGCTAAAAGTCTATATTTTTCAGGAGATTAATTCCACCCATTGATTGTCTCGAGAAGGTTTCTTTGCCATTAAAGCAGTAAGAAACGGGGATGCTGGAGCTATTACCGGCAGGAGATTATTCCCTTTGCTTCGACAGAATACGCGCACGTCTGGCGGGACATGCTTGTTGCAGCATCGATTCTCAAAAAGTCAGATGGTTGCACCAGGTTCATCATTCGCAGTTATTTTGGCCGGTCAGCAGACCCCGAAAGACATTATGTGCTTAAATTTATCTTTGTGAGGGGGAATCGGTGACCGAGTGGGCTAGCGCACACCAGCTCGGAGAACGTGGAGCGAAAGCTCGCTGAACAGAAACCAAGAATCCTGGGTTCCATCCCCAGCCTTGCCCGGTTCTATCTGGATGAGCATCGTACCGGCGTGCGGTCGTGTATCACTACTGCGTGGTCTACGTTAAAGACCCCCGGCTAGCGGTTGTACTGCACTGGCTAAATTGTTCATCTGCTGCGAGTGAGTCGTCGCAACTTTGAAATGGCTGACCAACTACACGCTGTATAAGTATCCACACAACCCTAATTATTATTTATTTATCGTAGTGACAATGCTTCGACTGAAAGCTGTGAGGTACGGACATAGTTTAAAGCTGTGGGCGGCAAGTAAATGCACCATTTTTGGTGGATTTTGTGGCGATATATTTTCATATGTCTTGTTTTCTACTTTGCCTTGGTCGTTACTGTATTTTATTTTATTTCATTCTTTTAACTAGTCGCGTGCAACACTGTAACATAAGATTCTAGAAAATGGTGATTGTCGAAATGTTATGGTTTGAACTAGCGTACTTCCCTATGGTAAGCGAAACACTCGCGACCTATACCTGCCCTTCTCCGGTTGTCCTTGTGCAAAATACTTTTTTTTTTTTCAGGTACAGTATAGGCGAAAAACGACAATGCTTTATATCATGCTTACTATGTTGTTTGCGGAACCAAGCGTGGAAGTCAACGTTACTGCATCTCACAACCGTAACCAATGATTGTGAAATACAGGACTAACTTAATAACGAACTTCCAGAGCACAGAATGACGCCAGAGCTCTCTAACAAAAGTGCAGGAGTATTAGCATTCTTGACCGAGACATGCGGCCCTGATATAAGCCAGGTTCCATGCGGAGAACAATATGAATGTTCTGCCGCGTGTTTTTTCATAAAGCGGCTATTCATGGACACTCTAGAACATAAAACTGTATGCACTGCAAGCAGCACGAAACCAAAAAGGACGACACCAGACATGGCAGATAGGCCTAGGAAATTACATAAATTTCCGAGAATTTACCAAAGACAACGTCGAAATAAAGCTCCTAACCAATTACTCAACTTGCAAACGATGAACTTAAATTTTATACGGGCCAAGGCATACTCGGGTCACCCTGAAGTTGAGACTGCAGCCGAAGCAACAACAGCGAGCTATAGACGCGTTACACACGCGCCAGGTTACAGCCGCCATTGCAGACCTTCTGTTGTCTAACCAAGATACCGAGCCACTGAAACAGGCGTTGACGAGCCTCCGCAAAGAGCCAATGCTGCGAAGGGCACAATAGTCCCTAAGTATAAATAACCTGGCGTGTTATGGTAATGTGAAGTGAAGTAAATGATATAATAGAAAACAAAAACCGAAGGTCGCTTATGGCGGAGTTCATGCACAGCTGCTGCAAAGCGTCTATGCAAGTTTCCACTGTTTACAGATATCTCAGTAGTTCACACGTGCTAAATCACGGTCCAGCCAGAGCAGAATGTGCGCTGCATAACACACAAACCCAGCCATGAACGCGCCACCACGCTCTTTTATGGAAAACTGCATGCACCGTTCACCCTTAAGCTAAGACTGCAGCCGATGCCACAAGCACGAGAACTCGAGGTCGCTGCTTTGATGCGTTCTTTCGCAAAACGAGCGCTCGTGCTAGAAATACGTGTGAACACCAGGAGCGTGGGTTAGCTCGCGCTGATAGCTTCGGCTGAAGTCTCAGTCTAGCGCGAGCGCTCGTCCTACGGTTGAGCGTTTCAAAGCGGCGACTTTGTGCTTGTTGCATTAACTGCAATCTTAAAGAAACACCACAAAAAAGAAAATCTCTTTCAAAGCTTATTTGGGAGATGTATTCTTTTAACAAGTTTTCAGCGAGAACATTTTTGCGCAATATTCTCGCCGTTAGACGCGATATAGGTGGGGCATGGCCCACTCTAAGCCTTGCCCACAGATCAGTGGGCCCGCCCATTCAACTATACTCTGTTTCATACTTAGCGTGCAACGCTGTCAAAGCTATCTGGCGCGAGCGCGTGGCTTCATCTATGGTTTTGTTTGCGCGAGAACGCGTGCAAATGATCAACGAGATCAAGCCCCACGCTCGCGCCAGTAGCTTCGACAGCGTTGCACGCTAAGTTTGAGCAAGTATAGAGCACCTCTATCCTGGGAAGAGTGGCGCCATTCATTGTTGTGGAAGTGCTCGAGACACGTGCCGCGCGAAAGTTTTGGGAAGAACATGGCGTCTGAAATCTAGCTCAGCGCTACGCTGTGACGCCATGATCTTCCCAAATAGTACACGTTGTACGTGCCTCGTGCATTGACGCACCTTGCGGTACTTTGAAAACATGAATGGACTTTAATTACAACTGGTCAGACTTGGCTGTTACTCGAGCTGCCACCAGTCGGCGCGCCCTCCGCGCACTTTCCGGGCCGCCATAGCCGACCTTCAGTTTCTCGCCGTTGCTCCGCGTTGTGTGCTGCACAGGCCACTACCAGAGCTTCGTTTTCGTCTTCTTTTACGTTCCGCGTTGAAATCTTGCATTTTCTTTAGGCCTTTCGATATTTAGGACTTTCATTTAATCATTTGATATCTATATTTCGACATAGCTCTTGTATTTTCTTATTTATGAAATGGAATCGGACAGCGAATGGATCGACGATACAAGATTATGAGGCTTCAGATGACCATGTAAGTTCATCCCATTCTTACGTTTTTGTCGCTAATAAAGGGCAGTCAACACTATTGCGACATATGTAAATTTCAACTGACGCAGTAAGGCTATCGCAGTCGTGCTTCTCACTGCATGTGCGCGCTCGTTTCCGTAAAGCCGACCCGCATGTAAGCGATTTAGTGTGCGACGAGCGACGAGCGACGAGCGACGGAGATTTCTCACTGTCGCTCGTCGCATCGCTCGGTTTTGGGATTTCTAGAAAACGTCGCTCACCGTCTTGGTCGCTTGCTCCGTCGCTTCCATGCGGTTTGCCTCGTCGCGCGACTGACCGAGCGACAGCGAAGCGGGTCGCCGTCGCTTATCTCGTCGCTCGCCAAATCGCTTACATGCGGTTTATACTCAATTAATTTACAAGCACACAACATTGAACCATTGGCGCCTCGATATTAAGTATAAACTGCATGCAAGCGATTTGGCGAGCAACGAGACAAGCGACGGTGACCCGCTTCGCTGTCGCTCGGTCAGTCGCGCGACGAGGCAAACCGCATGGAAGCGACGGGAGCAAGCGACCAAGACGGTGAGCGACGTTTTCTAGAAACCCAAAAACCGAGCGACGCGACGGGCGACAGTAAGAAATCTCCGTCGCTCGTCGCTGACTCTCGTCGTTGTCGCCACCGCTCGTCTCGTCGCACGCTAAATCGCTTACATGCGGGTCGGCTTTACGGAAACGAGCGCGCACATGCAGCGAGAAGCACGACTGGATAGCCTTACTGCGTCAGTTGAAATTTGCATATGTCGCAATGGTGTAGAGTGCCCTTTATTAGCGAGAAAAACGTTAGAATGGGATGAACTTATATGGTCTCTGAAGCCATAATCTTGTATCGTTGATCCATTCGCTGTCCGATTCCATTTCATAAATACGAAAATACAAGAGCTGTGTTGAAATATAGATATCAAATGATTAAATGAAAGCCCGAAATATCGAAAAGACCTAAAGAAAACACACAATTTCAAAGCGGAACGTAAAAGAACACGAAAACAAAGCTCCGGTAGTGGCCTGTGCAGCACACAACGCGGAGGAACGGCGAGAAACTGAAGGTCGGCTATGGCGGCAGGGTCACGTGACGTCAAGATGGCGGCGCCCATGAAATGTTGCCTGAAAGGGTTTATACTTTGTTCACCCTTAAAGGGTTACGAAGACCGAATTCTGCAGCTCATCTCTTTGCTTAAACATGAAGCGGGTTACAGTAGGACTTCACCAATACCAATATTTCGCAAGATAACGCAAGGAAACGTGTTTAAAACTGAATAAAACGATAACCAAAAATCACCCCATGAATGTCTGTGAATTTTCCATGGAATGTCGTGACGACAACATGTTAGTAAAAGCAGGGCTACAACGGGAAGTACGCGCACTCATAGACATTACCTGGGCCTGAACGTAGTACTAGAGGCGCTTTGGGAAGAAAATACCAGCAGAGTTGGCCGCCATTAGTGTCAGTATCGGGTGGTCTTTCTGGCAACGCTTGTTTGGAGTGGTTGGGGATTGTGTGTCCTGCGACTTAATGTCGCACGCTACGAAATGTCTGTTTAAACGGGCCCGAATGCCCACTCTCCTGATGATGGGATAGCCGCTTGTCGTCGGCTGCAACGAACTCGGATCGCTACAGAAGTCAACAGAACTACCATCGCTGCTAAAGGAGACGGCCCGCACGGATCTGCAAAGCAGCGCACATGTAAACAAATTCCTGCGGCGTTTCTCGTGGCTTCGGGGATGCGGGAGGGAGCCGACGTCCAGGAAGATACGGTTTGAACTAAAAGAGCGTCAGCAAGATCCACGTAAATACCTGTTTGCACTGGTAGCGAGAACCGCACTGGCACTGCGCTCTTGGTAACTGCTTAAAGAACAATCGTTTACAACCGATTTTAGTGAACCGCTGGGCCACTAGACAATCGCAACTTGATGCTGACGCGACGCTTGGCCGAGAAAGATTGGACCGGCATTGAGTAGCTCCCAGCACACTGCTCTGTCCCGACAAGTGTTAGCATACAGTCATGTCGGAATGAAGTGGACATACTAAAAACATTGCATGTACCCATGTTTACAAGAAGGCAATTCGTATGATGTTTATTTGAACTCGATAACACAAAAAGGAGATAAAATCGAGGAGTGTGTCCCTATTCGAACACGAGCGTTCGCCACCGTTGTATCTGAAAACAAACTAAGAACAACAAGGGGAAAGATTGACATTTTAACCCGAAATAGAGGTCAGGGTTGAAACTATTCATACGAGAAGTGCCCACAAAAGTCACGTGGGCGTATTCGATTCATCAAGCCAGTCAGTCGTGTCGCAGATGGTGCTTGTCCCGAGTCGTGGGAGCAACGTTGCGTCGTTGTGCCTAGCTAGGCCTATAGCGCTCCTATGCGGAGAGGAAGTCATCTGCTTCTTGCGCAGGCGTTTCGGTGACATCAGTATGATGCCGAGCTCTGATTGGCCTTGATTGAAAGGATAGTGGGCAGCAATCAATGCTAGATGCCTCAGAGGTCTACCCACTATTTTTTCAATCAGCCAGTAAGAGCTCGGCGTTCTGACATCCTCACAACCCCTGTGGAAAAAGCAGACGAACTTGCGCCCACCAGATAGTCCTTGAAGGTCGCTTGATCGGTGGGATCGTCGTCGTTGTATCGTTTTCAGGCATCGGTGGTTCCAGCGGTTTTTCTTCACCGCGGCTTTCAGTTTGACGGTACGTTTTTTTCTTTCATCTTTCTGCTTGAAGTTGGGACGCGTACAGAGAACACTAGATATGCATGTTCGTCGTCGCGACGACGAAAGCGAGCTATGTTGCTGGCGGTATGGATTTGATCACAAAAAGTGCGTAAACCTCCGGAGCTGTCGTAAGCGTGGTCGCAGGATTTCATCGTAGCTTACGAAAAACTTGCGATAGTTTCGCTTCGTGAATACGGATTTCCTTGTTCAGGTTTTGTCGTAAGATTTTCTCGTGAATATATGCTCTGTTGCGGAGGACAGAGACATGTGCAGACGGGTCATACAAATACGACTCTAGGCCGAATCGCTTCTCGGCCATCATGTACCACTGGTAATGTAACGGCGTCTTCGTCCTCATTAATGTCATCATACCCACCGCTCTCGTTCACGTGTGTCAGCGACCGCACACTCGAGGCAGCTCCGGACCATTCCGCCGGCTCCGCCGATATGCTACAGCCTTCGGGTATTTCTACTTAGCTATAGTGTAACGCGTTGATGCCTCCAAGTGGGAAAGCTTGTAACTGCGGTACGCTTGGCCCTTCATGGCAGGATGACGTCATGACGCGCCGGATCTGCCGGATTTCCCGAGATGCATCGCGCTCTTAGATTGCTGATTTCGAAGCGCTTGCCAGAAGTACCGTCATTTGGAACGAAACATATAGCTCATCCGCTTAAATACAACCATGCGATCACCAATTACTATTTTCGCTGATCCTGTTCGACTTGTTCTTGGTGTTTGTTTTGTATATTTTAAGTTTCGATTCAGTATTCGTTTAGCTGAGACTTCAGCAAAGCTACAACCGCAAGCTATACCACGTTCACCGGCTGAGACTGAAAGCTCTGCCTTCAGCGCGAACTCGCTGGTTTCCGCGGCGCTTTGGTTGCTTGATTGCCTGCGCGTTCCCTACTTCCGTTAACAAGGTCAGAAGGCTCGCGCTAAGGCGGAGCTGTCTGGTCTCAGCTTAAAGGTGAAGGAGTATATCCTGCGCTATTGGCTATGAGATGGGCATTTCTACCGCGACCGTTCGTTCTGCGAAAGAACGCTTCAAAGGAGCGACCTCGAGCTCTCGCGCTTGTTGCTTTGGTTGCAATCTCAGCTTAAGGGTCAACGGGTATCTTGTCTCCCTTTCACGACATCCGATGCGTCTCGTCTGGCGTTCGACACCGTCTTCTGGTCGCTGCAAGCAGACGAGCGGCAGCCCCGGCATCGCCTGCAATTCCAACACCGGCAACCGTCGTTATGCGCAGACGCGGAGATGAAAGCTGCACGTCGGCTTTCGTTTTCGCCTTCGTTCGTCTACTATTCCGCCTTCGTCTAAAAACTTTCGCAACATTCGCAAGACGCGAGCATGCAAGCGGCGCTCTAGCGTTCCATCATTTACGAGCCACGGTCCAATACAACTGTCTGAAAGTGTCTGTCGAAGTGGGGTAAAAAGCAACCGGGGGACTAAAGAAAATCAACAAAACAACTATGCAGTTCTTTCAGCTTGTATGTCCTTGTTATTTTTGCTTTCGCATTGCATTCGCGAGCAAGGTGGTTGAGCGTCATGATGTACAATTGACCGATCTCACCAAGCGTTCGGCGCATGCGTGGACCCGCTATAACCTTAGCTCTCAGAAGGCAGGCGGCACTGCCCGAGACAGCTCGTGTTTTGTCTTGCTCTTCATGCGCAGAGCTACAGCGAGGTTGCCGCACGCGCAGAACGACTAAAGTTCCCTCTTGTGCATTGCAGAAGCGGTGGCGTAACCAAAGTGGTTGGTGAAATAGGTCTATTAGAACGCGACTTAATTTTTGTCTTCATTTTGGCAGGACACGTGCACTGCAAAACTTGAGAGCTACTTGCCTTTTGAGAACGAAATGATGGCAACATACCTAGAGAAACTTGATGCGAGCCGAGCGCCCGATTGTCTCCAGCCAAATGGCTCTCCAGTTCTTACCTCTGAATGTATCTACTCTGTATGAAACCAGAGTCGCAGTCACGACGATTGCACAATTCACAGAGAAGTGGGGCCGCTTTTGCGGGAAACAACATCTTTATTTAGCATCAACACGCGAAAACGAAGAAATCAATCCAGATCGATCAAAATAGTTGATGTGGGACGCTAGGCTTAGGCCAGTCACGTTACGAAAACAGACATCCGCACAGCGCTTCCGAAGGCGATTTGTTGGCGACAGCTGTTTGCTGCAAACTATGTCAGTTGAGGAGATTTTCCTCTGAACACTTCTATGAATTCAAAACGACTCGCACTCATGAAAATTTAAGAGCCCTACAAGCTACGCTCGTTTAGCACTCTGCAGACTCCGGCAGCCATGTTTGTTAACGTTTCAGATCAAGGCAGAGATACAGTCTTGAAAACAGTAATGACTATATCTCGATTATTTGCTACTTCAATATAAAAACGACAGTCGATCAAAATATTACCGTACCGTACGGAGATACAAATTCACAACTAACCTTTCACACTGCAATCATCTCTCCAGCGAATGAGAGATGCAAGCTCCTTGTTAGCACGAGGCGGGGCTTCGCGGGTTGTGGCTTCAATCTTCTGCACTGAATTGCGTCTAGCGGCGTAAATATTGCTCGAAAAACAAAAGTGTTTTTTCTTGTGGTAACATTTTATTTTAGTAAGCGTGTCCCATCTAGGCCCTTTAGAACTTTTTGTTTTATTGAAGTGTCTTTTTAAGCTCGGGGTCACACTGCTTATACGTCATACAAAGTACAGTCCGCAAGCAGATTCAAACGGAAGTCACCACGATTTTGCGCTCGGCATAGGATTAGGAGATTCTCGTCCGTCGGAGCAATACATTTTAGTTTTCGATTAATTATATGTCAAGCTTTTTGCGTAACATAATTGAGATCGTTTTTTTAAATAAATTTTGAAAGCAGTCAAGCGCAAGGTTGCCTCGAAGTAAGGCTGGCCACTGCCGAGCAGCTACCAAACTATGAAGGCGAAGCTTATCAATCTGCCGGACACGTTTCGTCTTGTCGCGCAAGCCAATGGCTAGCAAAATGCAGATTTAGAATTTACACACTCGATGGAACGAGGATTGTAGCATATCTCCGTTGCTTCTGCAGATATTCATGAGGCGGTGCATTATCTTTTTGCCGTCATCTACTTTCACAGCGAGAGATATTGGTTTTCCGTGTTGCAGTGTGGCGGCAAACGCATCGTGGACCTCAATCCGTCATTGATGCTAGAACTAGGAGGAAGGCTGTTTCCACGAGAAGTTCTAAGACGATTTACGTGTAAAAAGTGAAACGTTTTAGGTGGCAGACTAACCGTTGGCTTGTGGACCCTTGCTCGTGTAATGAGCTGTTTGGAAATATTGTGCTAAGGTCTGACTTTTTTCGGTCAAGGTATTTTGTACAGAAAACAGTTTAGTTTAAAGATAACCTGTTTATGGATGGTCACTCATTATACTTTAGTGTACGTGGCCTCCAACCTTCTATTTTAAGTAAATATATGTTTGACTAATTCTCGTTAAAATGAATGATTGTCACTTACCTCCTGCTGCTCAAAGCATTTGGCAGCTTAGATGTCTCAACTGGTTTTTTTCGCGGTCAAAGTTCATACGACTGAGAATAACAATTGCTTTCACTCAAGAAAACTGGCACAGTTATTGGCCAGAGTGAAGTAACAAAATGAAAAATTTAATGCAAGTTCTGCTTCTCAAAGGTAAAGCTTGCAGTGCTCTAATGTGTTTCTAGAAACTTTTTTTCTGGCGTATCTTTTTTTTTATATTTTCGGGGAAGACATTGATGGTTAAATAAGTTATGAGCTTATTGATATCGATAAAACTTCATTTCACGTGCACATTCAGGCAGCAACGTGTATGCTCTATGTACCCAAAAAACGATGACGGCGCCCCGCGGGTTTTATTTAGAAAAGTGCACCGACCGACGACGCTTGTTTTGATCAGCTGGTGTCTCATAATCGCCATGAAAAAAAACAAAAATCACGACTCTTTTTTACATGCGTCTGAGGACGCGGGGGGCATCATTTTGGGTCGTATTAATCTGGGCATTTTCCCGAAGCATGATTTATCGCTCTCGGTCGTCCTCCTGGGGTCCCGATGGACAGCGGAAGAAGCCGTGGCCGCCGAAAGATTTACGGTCCTCCTCCTCCGGCTCCACTCGGGGCCCGGGAACCTGCTCTTTGTCGCTAGTTTCGTTTTTCCCTTTTTCGGGCATTTCTTTCGGTGGCAGTTCCTTCCTGGCCTCTTATCTGTCAGCTGTTTAGTCGCCCGCTGACGACGTGATTCGGCTCCCCGCGGAAAGGGCGTTCACCTAGCAGGCTTGTGCAGGCTTTAATTATGGACAACCACGCTCTCATTATCAGGGTACAATGAAGATTAAACTTCACAACATTGAGTCAAGTGCGCAGGCAGCGTGTCGGCTGAAGCTGGCTACGATGACCAAAGTAGTACGAGGCTTTTGCACAAGGCTGTGCAAAAAATGTTGCTTAATGAGGGAAATGGCGCTGCATCCTTTCTTGTGATTGAATTTGAGCTCGAACCATCTTAATGACGATTGTTCGTAAACTTCCCAAAGGCATATAACAATAAAAATAGAGGCATCTAGCAAGGTTGAGCCCAAACGTTTTGAGATAAAACTGAAACAACTGAAAATATGTGGTATTTTAACTAAGGCGGACAAAGAAGGGGGGGGCAGCTATTATTTGGTGATTATTATTGTAATGCGATTCTTATCTGCGTTATGTTCGCTTTAGTAAAGCAGTTCGTGGAGCGTCATTGTTCAGTTTGTTAGCAAATTGCGTAGCACCGCAGCCGCACCGCTTGGTAGATAAAAATTTCTCTGCTGCTTGTTGTTGGTGTTTTTTTCTGTACGTCTTGTATAATTTTTGCTCTGCTTCTGGAATAGCACTTGGAAAGGTAAGTTAAAGATCGAGCTTTCTACTGAACTTATACGATGTCCACGAACATAAAGTCAGGCTAAAGTTAAAAAAGGTCTTTTTATACACAGGTTGTTAGTGATCGCTGGTCCTACACAGCCGAAGAGCAGAGATTGACCGTGAAATGCGTTCACAAATAACAGCTCGAACGACATACATCAGTCCCGCACAAATTACACCTGCCAAAATCTCTTCCACACTGAAGTCTTGTCCGGTTCCTCCTTTTTCCAGATTTGGCGCTCAACGTTGGGCGCCGGATGTGGAGAACAGAGCATAAACAAGGTTTTTAGACGGCGCTCAGGCTCATTGTGCTCGCTTCATCAATACGTGCCTCGTTTACGTGCCACCCGAGCCTTTTTAATGTTGTCCATTTTATCAAAGCCCTGCACCATTTGCTATGATAGCGCTATACCCAGGTAGCACGCCGGAGAAACGCCCAACATTAGCACAAGCTTGGCAATCCTAGCAGCCGAATTTGGGCCTGATACGGTTATGCTACAAGGCGCTAGTTAGTGCCGGAGTACCTTTCTTTGGTGTTTCTATTGCTTTTTTCTGATTCGTCACTTGATTTCCCAAGTAACAGACTACAGCGAAGGGGACCACGTACATTTCATTTAATTTCATTTATTGTTGCTCAAAGACATCCTTTCGGACGTATTACATGAGCGACGATTTGGGACAAAATCATACAAAGCACAATACATATAAAATTTTGGGTTCAAAAACGATCAAACAAGAAAGAACAAGATCAGAGGGACCCTTGATTGGCTCAGGTAATGTACGCATTGCCAAGACCTTTCAAATCGAAAACAGATTATTGTCTTGGGAACCTGATTTAACAATAAATCGCTACATTTTTTTCTAAACAACAACTCGTCACGTTCAGTTGCCACAGAGTCTGGGAGTGCGTGTCAATCTGAAACACACAAAACTAACGGAGATGAGAGGAATAGATTAGTGCGTGATGAGAAACCACCAGTGAGGCCTACATCTGGCTCTTGTTTGACAATTTAGGCCCAACGTTGCCACGCGAAAACCGAACTAGAAGTGAATCCTAACTTTGACACTTGTTAGGCTGTTTAGGCACGAAGGTGCCAGGTGACATCCAAACTGCCAGCAGTGAAGCCCAACTTCGGCACTTATTTCGGGAATTAAATAAGTAATACACCGTTTTATTTGCTGCTTGACGAGGCCCTACCTCCCTACAGAATAGTAAAAAAAAAGCGAAAGTACTGCACAAAGCAAGAGTATTTTGAACACAAAAGGGTAGTATTTGTTTATAGAGCGTACTTATTAAAAAGGACATAAAAAGGCAGTTACGGCCAAGATACCAGACTCTGACGAAAGAAGGTCAAGTTTAACTCTATTGTTGCTTCCTTGTGCTTTTTAAGGAACTGTATTCCCAAACAAAAGACCAAATTTTGAAGAAACAAAAACATTGCCTTATAGCTAGATGGTGAAAAAAAATTTGTTTTACAAATGAAACTATTCATTTTAACGTCATAAAACAAGGTGGTTCTTCAAAATAATAGGTCACCAGGACAACCTTTTAAACAAAAATTGGTTAATAAAGGCGAGTATAATAAAGAAACTACTGGCTGAGCAATCCTTACTAATGACAGTGGCAGCAACGTCAGCTGACTATAGCAACGTAAATATTAGCGAACCAAATCAAATCAACTAATAACCCTTAATATTAATTCTCGCACGCACGCCCGAATTAGAACTAGGCAGCTTGAATCAAATAAAATTGTTACATTACAAAAAAATACGTAAAACTTGCCTTTTTCTTTTTAAGTTAGTATGGGATTGAGGCTTTCATCGCACGCCGACACCGAAACTCGAAGCGAAAGCGCGCAATAGACCCCGCCGCGATGACGTGACCCAAAGATATCGCTCCACTTTTACACCCCGTCCGCCACGAAGCTGACACGGCGATGGATGCTACGTGCCCATTGGAACAGTGAACCGTACCCTCTTGCACTACGTGATCGCACTCTCTGTGCATATTCATGCGCGTAGAGCGGGGTCAGGCGACGAAAGGGAGGCGATTAATTGGTTCAGCATGTGCGTAGCTTCTGCCGCCCTGTCATCTTAGCGGTGAACGAAGTATAGATCGGCTTGCGTCCACTCGCATCCTCTGATGTCTCACAGGGGCGGCCTTTCGCCCCACTTTTTCCGACAACGGATAGGCAGCAGTTTATATATAATATTAAATTGCGCGAAACAAATTTTAGTTTTCTTAAATCTATCCACCGTTATGTCACTATTTTTGAGAGCGGCTATACGTTATATCTAGTGCCAGCTAAACATAAAAGAAGGATGAAAGAGACTGAAAGATAGAAAAGGCACACGCACACCACTGGACAAGTAATGTTTAGTAAGATCATATTTTTCTTTATTTTTATTTAGTTTCACGTTCTCTTCTTTTTTATCTTCATCTACGTACAATGCATTCAATTAAATTGAGTAACTTCTTCCTCTTCTTCTACTCATAACCGAGTATATTCCTCGTTTTTCATTTGTCCGCCTTGGGTGCGGCCCCTCTAAGATAGATAACTTCTTTGTGGTGTAACGCGATGGAAGGCGCGCTCACACAATTGTCCGCCTTTGCGTCAATAGCAAGGGCCTCCATCGGGCTACACCACAAAGGAATTATCTGTCTTAGAGGAGCCGCACCCAGGGCGGACAAATGAAAGACGAGGAATATGCTCGGTTATAAGAGTGCAAGAAGAGGAAGAAGTTCCTTAATTCAATTGAAAGTAATGTAAATGTAGATAAAGAAAAGAAAGTGAATCGCAATATAGACGAAGAAAAGATGAGCTTATTAAACAGTGCCTAGTCCAGCCGTGTGTATACCTTTTTATCTTTCTCTCTCTATAGTCCTTATTTCATGTTCAGCGGGCACTATATATAACAATGAACCAACTAGCTCAGCTTCAAGAGCTATACGTCTCTGATTAGAACGTAGTTTGTAAAAATTGTATTTAAAAAAGTTAACTAATGGATCTAAGGTAATCAGTGATGTGTACGTTCCGCTAGTGACGTGAGCGTTCAACGCGTGTCAAGAAAATTGTCTAGAATAATGTAATCCATTATTTCACCATAGTCCCAGTGAGGTGAGAACGGTGAAGAGAAACTTCAGCTGTCCCGCATCCAGCGCGAGGTTTCTACCTTTGGCAACGCTTGGGTGTATCGTGCACGTCGAACAGGCGCGACCAGCCAAAGCGCGGCAAAAGGCACGAAGCGCAAGCTAAACGTCGAGCGATAAAAAAAATATTTGCCATTATTATTTTGTTAGTATCTGTAGCTAATTTTTTAAAAACTATTTTAAGACTAAAACGCATACTGTATTGAAAAAAAGGAAAAAAAAGAATTTTCTGGAATTGAAAACGGTCGCACCACACTCAACGACGGTCTTAACTCGCCGAACGTTAAGAAAAACGTGGCGAGAATGTATGGAAATCGGAATATAGAAAGCCTCGTACATATATCTGTAATATTGTTGTCGAAAAAACAAATAAAAAATTACACCATCTTCCCGAGGGGAACCATGGGGTGATGCGGAAAATCGCGGATCGTAATTAATTTATTCCCTTCTTGACTGATTTCTTTTGGCCGGCCGGATTTGGGCTGCGGCGGACGCGAGCGGCCGAGAAACGCTAGCAGACGACAGCTGCAGATTTGCGGGGATAGCCCACCCCACTGGAAAGCCCTGGCGTGGCGCTGCGACCCGCGCGCCCATAACTATCCTCCTTTCACTCCTCCGGGGAACGCGCGCAGCGCGCTACTTGAAGGAGAGGAGACTAGAGGAGGAGAGTTGCGCATGCGCGCGCGGTGTGAGTGGAAGCGAACGCACGCGAAGTGCACGCAGCTGGTAGAGAGAGAGAGCGGAGAGAGTAACGCGCAGCTTTTGGAGAGAGGGAAGGAGGAGAGTTGCGCATGCGTAGTGTGAGTGCGGACTACGACGCCGACGCCGCGGGACATAGACCCGAGCAAGAGATGCTCCGCATCTAAAAACATGGTTTTTCGTTACAGAAGAAAGAAAGACCAATTCAAGTCTTCGCGTAGATAGATAGCTCCAGGCAGACTGCACGCGAACCAAAAAAAGTTTCCACCTAGCCTATTTTAATGACAACTTGCACAATACAAAATTTAAGCTAACGTTTTTTTTTGCTCGTGTATTATTATCACACAAACGAATGATTCTACGAGGAATTCAAAATTCCTTTTTCACGTTTCTTCTATTTCTTTTTATTTTAACAAAACATACGAGGCTTGCGGATTTGTACAAAGCATACGTGCTTCGAATTTTTCCGTACCTTCTATGACCTCCGCTTCTGCATAGTCGAAAATATTTCGCTCGATTGAAGGCAAATCACAAATTCGAATGGAATCCCGATGATACAAATAATAACTACAGGACTTTTTGTCATTCAAATCAATGGGCAGTAGAGTTCACGGGTTACGCTTTAACGGCGTTGCATATAACTATAAGTTGTATCCTTTACTATTGGCGAGAAACAATCGATCGCGGTCCAACACGTCCTTTTTTGAATGATTAAGCAGCTCCCACCCAGCTGAATAATTCATGAGCTGTGCGGAGTAATATTTCATCAATCCAGATTCAGGGTCGCGCCCGAATTTTCAGGAAGGGTGAAAGCTTCAACAGACTTTGTCCTCTTAGTACAAAACAAAAAAAAAGAAAAAAAAAGACAATGCCAGAGAGAGAGAGAGAGAGAAAGGAGGGCAGCAACAGAGCGGGGGCTCTATAAGCATTGGGTTTTATTGATATTCTATGAAGACGCTGACTCTTGTACGCAAGAAAAAACTAACATAAGTGTCTTTCATGCACTAGCTTGAATTCATAATCGCCTCGAGAAAGGGTAATAAAAACGATGCAAATGAGGTTTCGAGAAGCTACCTAAAGCACGTGGCTTCACAATATGAAACAATCAATTTGTTTCTCTTTTTACATTTTACGCAGATTGTCGTCCTGATTATTGTGTGTATTATTGAAACGCGTTCGATTTTTTCTCCGGGATTGGAATTCAAAACGTTAGTTTATACGGTTTGAGATGGAACTAAATTTTATCTCAAGCAGGACTGATGTTTCATTTTATTTCCTTCATTCTCGTGGCTTTCATAGGTTTACCAGCATAACTGCCAGCTATAATTTGCCAGCTTTTATCGTCATTCTTGTCCAACTCGCTTGCACCTTTGCGTTATTTACATCATCATCATAACCTTAAAGTGCAGGCCGTTCACCCTTGTTAGTGTTAGTCTGGGGGACTGATAAAACCAGTTTGCTCTACGTACGTTTAACTCATGGTTAGATCCGTTGGTAGAGCCCTCCACTGGCAATGGAGAGGTCCCTGGTTCGATAAAAGGAGCAGGCGGATTTTTTCGGTCGCGCACCAGTCACCTAGCTGTGTTTTAGAGATTTATGTTGGTCCTTCGTCCCAAATGTTCCCCTTTTTTAGGGATTATTATCCTCAAACTTAAAGGGGTTTATTGTAAGATTATTGTAAAGACGTGCACAAAATAAGATTTTTAAATATGAATGTGTTAAGTTTAACAAACTAAGTTGTGCATAGCACCCTGTCTGTTTTTAACGTAAGACATTCATATATGAAAAGTGTACTATTCAATACGTTAGAAAGCGTTGGTTTGGTGAAGTCAGTTTTCAAAGGCTGCTGGACTACCAAAAGCTCTAAATCTTCCCGCGGCGTGCAAAGGAACTTGTTAGAAACGCGCGAGGGTGAAACGTGAATAAAGCTTAGTTCAGAGCTTTAGCTCACGTTTTGAACGCAGCATTCAGTGCGTTCAAAACGATCAAAGAAGCAGCAACAATAAATTCACCTGGACCACTGTTCGCCATACGCACTGTGGCAAGTGATGCCAGTGGCAGCTTCGCCAAGCAATCAATAATCAGGGTTGTGCCAGTGCTCTTCTCATGGATGCCGTTTTGATTGCTACGGACGCACCGTCACAAGGGGATGAACCAGTGTAAACACCGCAGTGGAGTAAAAAGAGATTCGAAATTCAACAATTTGCTTTTTACATTTTTCTACGAAAAATATATTTCAGCACAGAATCTGTTTTATCAGCCGAATGCTATGAAAAATCCTCCCCGAGAACCGTCACAAAAAGCCGTCACTTTAATAAGACCCCCCCCCCAGATATAGAGGAGAAGCTGGCGTCACTTGACGTCAATTCCACCACTAATTGAGCGGTGAAACTGACGTAGTCACGTGGTCACATCATGTTACCTCAAGACGCGCAACGTTAATTTTTTCGAGGGGTTCTTTCGAGGTGGTCGATTGCGCCGAACATAATTTGTGATCCACGCTCTTTGTCCGCCTAATCAAGCTCGCATTTTTTTCTAATCATCCAAAAGAATTAATTGTTTTAGCATGTCTTGCGCGCATCGAGCATGCAGCCGTCACCTTAGAGTGGCAGAGTACCACCGCTCAAATGTCGCTCTACCGCCGTGTCATAACGATGCCGGAGACTGATTGGGGCGAGGATCTCGCAGCACCCAGGAGCGGCGTCGTGGGCTCGCTTAGCCCGGCCAACAGGCCAGCTACAGAGGAGGAGGGGCCCGCGACCACTTCGAACTCCAACGACGTCCGCCCGTCCGCTCGTCCGTCCATTTCGGGACGCGAGCCGAGGCGACGACGGCGCGAATAGCGTCGGCGTGAGAAGCGTCCGCGTTGATCATTTCGGACGGGTCACAATGAGTTCTTTCAGTGCGTCGTTATTAATCGCGGTGCCGGGCGGACGCCTGGCAATCGGCAACGCTCTGGTGCTGCGCGGCTGGTCGCCCTCCGTCGCGCCTGCCTCAATTGCCACGGGCTCCCTCGTCCTGTTTAAGATTGCACGCTGGAAATGGCGGTGCCCTGCGATGAGTGTAATCGCGTTAGCAGAGGCTTTAATTCACTTTGGCCCCCATTGGAGCAAAAGAAGGAGCCGGCTGGTACATGTTTGTTTTGCTTGCTTGGTTTTCTCATCGGGGGCATTGTTTTGGCAGCGGCCCCAGGATTGTGGCCCGGACAGGCGAACTGGCCAAACTTAGGTTGGGATGGGGGTGGAAGTTGCTCTGGACGTTTTCGCGCGCGGCTGCCGCCGCCAGGCCCTTTCGCTCCTTTCTCGTCTCTGTCCGCTCGGATCTGTGCGCTGCGGGCGTTCGTTGGACAAGTTTGCTGCGGGAGAAATTTTAAATGTCGGGTGGTGAAAGTGATTTTTTTTTACGTTTAGTTTGTCGTTTTGTTTGGGGATCTGGACGGACGTTTTGAGAAAGTTCTATTATTGCTCTCTTGCGTTAACGCTTTTCCGCGGTTTTTGGGTCTCAGTCAGCTACCTGCGAATATTGGCTTTCCTGGTTTATCGACGTGACGCAAATTAAACGCGACGCCGATTAACCAAAGTGCAGAATAGTTTGGAAATATTTGTTTTTCAGATTTCCAGAGCCGTTACAAAAACAAAAATATATATATGTCGAAATATGTATTTCTTGTTCCGCGCTGCTAAAGTTTTCAATCTAGGACGAAGAAGGACGACACTCACACACGAAAGGCGCAACTAACAACTGGTTTATTTTTCCATCCAAACAAGCCTGGTTGAAAGAAAACACATTGAAAAGATAAAAGGGGGACAGCCACAATCAAATCGAACGCAGTGATGCAAATGTGAACACGTCTCTTGTTCAGACCTTGACGGCGGCGTCCAAAAGACTTGTCCGCTACCCATCATGATGCGGCACCTTTTTTAGCAAGTTTATTTTTTTGTTTTTAAGAGAAACTGACGGTTTACTAACGCACGTTCCGTGCCTTCCTGAAGTCATGAAAAGGACCTCCATGATTTCTCGCTTCGTCCTTTCACTGTTTCTTTCTAAGATAAACGTTTGTCCAAATAACGCAACACAGGAGCATCTAGTACAATGTGCTGTGAGATTCCCTGGAGGTTGCAACTGCTCACACGTGTATTTGAGCTCCCGTAGCCTCTCACTGCACTGTACTCGGTTCTTATTAGAATAAAAAGAATATATATATATATATATATACATATATATATATATATATATATATATATATATATATATATATACATATATATATATACATATACATACATATATATATATATATATATATATATATATATATATATAATTTGTAAATTAGAAATATAAGTCTTCCTATCACCTATGCAAAACTGTTTTCTTCCAGATATAGTACCTTAATTGAAATAGTAAGGACTAAGATTATAGTCTAGCGCCCGGTGGCCAGAGCGCCTACGGATCTCATGTGGTCGGGTTCGAATCCCGGCCGGTGCTCTGCGGAGGCTTTTGCGGAAGCGCCGGCCGAGCTTCGGTTGCGTCAAAAGATCCCCAGGTGATCAACTGGGGTACATGCTTGTCGTAGTTTTTTCCAAATGGTGCAGTATAGACTAGATTTTCTTCAATGGACGTCTTCGGAACGGATAGCCGTGGCGATGGTTTCAAAAGGCAAAATGGGTAGGCTAAAATGTACAACAACATCAAGATTTAGGCCCCTTATTCGTTTGTCAATGCGACCAAAAAATTTTGGTGAGAAACGTGAATTAGAGTGAATTCTCGCAGATTCTACAGAAAAACAAAAACCTATGTTTAAAAGAAAAACAGTAGAATTTTGATCGAACCTGTATTTGAACAACCTTTCCCAACTCCCGTAATGAGAAAGAAAACGTATTAGAATTGGCATCGTTACTTGGCACCTGCTCATACAATACAAAACCAACTGATAAGGAATGGGCTAACAAAACAACCGAGCCGTAACAAAATGCTGGAGAGACAAGTGAACACTGCGCATGCTCGGCCCTCGGGAAAGCAGAGCTGACCTTTCGTTTTTGTCCGAAAACGAAGGCCAGTCAGATGTTCTTCCTGGTTTGGAAAAGGGGCAGTATTGCTGCTGACGCTCTCACTTTGTCAGAAGCCGCTTAAAATAAGGCGTCCAGGCCACGTGCTTCGCTTCACTGGGCTTCGTGCGAGGGGCCCCTGTGCCCGGAGTCCCTCCGATCGAAAAGGCGGGGGGGGGGGGGGGGGGGGGGCTCCTATATTGAAACGTGTCCCGCACGTTACTCGCTTATCGGCGACGTGCTGCCGGCCGCGGGGTCGGACTACCCGGCGCTTTGTCGGCACCGACGCATTTATTTACGAGCAACTGGTTGGGTTGTATACTTTCCCGCTTCTTCAACTGCCACTTTTTTTTTCATCTTTGTGAGGTGTTAATTCCTTGGGAGGAATTTTGTAATCGTAATTTCTGTACTTCTTTCACTTCTATATACTCCTCGTTCATTTTCCGGTCTGGTTGTATTGTTATACTATAGCCTTCGCGGGCATCTTCTTGTTTCTTTAGCAGCAGCATCGATCAGTGCTAAAGTAATAAAGTAATAAAGCGATAACCCGACACTTCCTCGTTTTCATATTAGTGTAAATCCTTGAAGTGCGCGTTGAAATATCCAGATAAATTCGAAAATAGGGTACCTATAATTTGATAATCGTATAATGTATATTAATCTTATTTTATTGTATTTTTCTAGATTATACTTGGGCACCATTTACTCGGGTCATAGCTAAACTAATAATGGAGACACTCCCGTAAGTATAGCGCCTAAATTAGTTCTTGAGTGTTGAGCTCGACTCCGGAGACTAGTGATGGCTTCTGAATACCGTCGAAGCAGTCAAATTGTTTTCCATGTAGCAATAATTTCGTAACATTATTTTGTTTTAATATAGGTCTATGTCGAAGACGTTATGCTTGGATAAAAATATCGAGTCTCTCCTTATAACCGTTCTTTGTCTATTTTTACCTGCAGCACTGCAGGAACAGAAGTCGAAAACTTCTTATCGTATAGTGTATGTTATCATCTAATAAAATATGGTGGCTCCCGTGGCTTGTTCACTAGACATTTCTAGAAAGAAAAGAAGCAAAATCCTGCGTTAAGTGGTTATTGGCCAAAACTGCGGCCCATGTCTTCTCATAACAGGAGAAAGATACTTTTAAACATTTACCCGCGCCCGTGTATATTTATGCCTTTTTGGTTTGTTCCCGTTTGACACGTAATGTACGCGGTTCCGGTGGTGGGCACATTCCGTGTAATTATTACATATATGCTGCTGTTTTTGTTTTTTATTTCTAGGGTGTAACCACTTAACCATTTCAGTGGAATGGTACATGCTGGATATGTGCACCAACGGTCGTCAGTAGTGTTAAGCAAGAAGATTTAGCTTCGGAGAGGGTGTGAAGAAAACGCCAAGCGTCGCATTGTTCTAATTTTAGACGTTTATATTGTATAGAGTACACGTGATCCTCGATACACAAACATAATCTTTGGGTGAGGGTATATAGAGAAGAGTAGAAAGGAATAAAAAAAATATCTATGATATTTAACGATTGTTCATCTCGTTTTAAAAGTACGAACTAAACTGATGAAGATGATTTTTACTCTTTTGTTACCGAAATTGTTATTGCTTGACATTTTTCCACAGTAAGTTTTTTGCTGTTACGTGGGGACAAGAAGGAGGTGCGAGGCTTCGTGTAAATACAAAAATAAATAAAAATAAAAAAATACATATCGTTTTCTGATCATCGCAGCACCTGCGCTTTTTTCTGCGATGTTGAAGGCAAGGTCCATAAAATGACAAGGAGTGCTGGTTTACGACTTTAACATAAAATGTCTCTTTTAGAAGTAAAAATATTCCCGAGAGACCGCTTGCTCATATTGAGTACCTCCAAAAAAAAAGCCACTTTCAAAAGTGGGCTTACCGGTAGGTTACGCAAGTGCTATATGAAATCGGGAGTCGTTGAAACCTAGCACCATTCAAGCGTAAACTAAAAAAAAAGGCATACGCATTTTTTTTCAACTTATTTATTAAAGTTGTGGTCCATGCGACAGTAATATGACAGCCGTATGAATGTAAAAGTTTAGGAAAAAAGGATTGAATTTTGTGCGCGTTATTTTTGATATTTTCAATAGTTATTTTTTTTAATTACGACGGACAAGGTTTTACCCTTTCAACACGTCTCTTCCACACATAACTCACGTGTCAATTAAACTGAGCTGCAGGGGGGAGGGGGGGGGGAGGGGCAGCAGAGTCTCTTTCGGGATCCATGCCTTTTCCTGTTCCCCCTACGTCGAAAAAAATAAGCAAATCCAATGAAAGACGCCGTAATTTCGCATGTCCTATTTTTACAAATTATTTGCTAAATTTCATAAACCTATCTACGCCCCTCTTCCATAACACGATACAACTCATCTTCCGGTGGAATATGACCCTCTACTAAAAGTTAAATAAATAAAACAAAAAAAAAAAATCATTCATTTTAATATAACCACGATCGGTGCGAACCACTTTTGGTTCCGCGCAGCTGCACTCCCCAAGAGACTACGAATATTTAAGATTTTCAGCCGAGCACAGTGTGACATTAAAATAGACCGCGCAAGCGTACCGTAGAGCAAATTAAAAAGCCGCTATCATATATCCACATAAAACATTCACGACAACTATGCGCGGAGAGAGTGAGAGAAAGGATGAGACGAGAGGGAACGTCAGAACGCCGAGCTTTGATTGGAATGGATTAGGGGGTAGACCTGAAGCTAGCTGGCTTTGTCTCCACTGCACTCGTTCGCAAGAGGCCGACGAGATTGCACGCCATATAGCTGCTGACAGGTCAAGTAAACGCAGTAAACAGAACATATCAAGCCAGTAAACTGGCTTGATATGTTTCCTCTTCTGTCTTCGTCATGGGTTATTTTGAGTTCTGATCGGCAAAAGCTGCAACCTCACTGGCTGCATAACAAGGTGCTCGAGACTGGCGAAGCCCCGCGTGTTGATATGCCGTCAGCGAATAGGGCGGTCGGAACACGTGAAGGAAGGTCGTGAACATTTTCGCTGGAGTTTGTGAAAGCGCGGGAATCATACTCGTGAAAGTGGCCTTGTTGTGTTTCTTTTAATTCCTGAACCGTTTTTAGTTTCGAAGAATTTCTGACGCTCAAATGCTTAGTTGTTTTCTTCAAAAAATACGTTTCTTGCTTTCAAGATCAAGCTTCTAGCCATGAACAAAATAAAAGGAACATTAAAAACAAATTAAAATCAACTGTTGCCGTATGTTGGCAGAGCCGCGAACTAAGCCATGAGCGAGCCCGGTTCATCCGAAACGGTTGAGTGTCTAAACCGGGAAAAGCAGACGAGGTATACCACGTCCTGAACAGTTTCGGGACGGCTCCAGGTTGGCCACCTAGACTTGTTCAAAACGGTTAAGGTGTTTAACAAAAATAGCCCTACTTGCTGCAGATTATAATTCCCAATTCTTTTTTTCGAGTGCTCGTTGCCGTTTCGGTGACTCTCAGGTAAAGCGCCGGCCTATGGAACCCTAGGTGGCCGGTTCGAATTCCGGTCGAAGTGCTCGCAATCTGACGGAGGCTGATTGCGGAGGAGGCGACGTGGAACCGAGCTTTCGGTTGCGCGTCAAATGATCCCCAAGTTGTCTAAATTAATGAGCAGTCCTCCGCTGCGGTTTGCCAGATGCCCGTCGTTGGTTTCGCGCGTAAAACCCTCAAATTTAAGTATCTGCTGTCAAAGCTATGAACATCCATGCGTGTGTACCTTTTGAACGCCGGTACAAAGTGTGCTCGGGCGCACTCTTTTCATCTTATGAACTGCAACAAGAAATTTCTCCGAAATGTTTGCAGAAAGAGGTGAGCTGTCAGAACTTTCCATCCATGATTTAGTCTTAGTTGTCTCAAAAAGTAGTCTAGGGGTGTTTAAGCGTTCCTCGTTTTTTTCTGTGTTAGGCCTGCTCCTCTTGCGCTCGGGCTTTCATTTTCACAGTACCATGGCCTCTTTTATTCTTGAAAAGGAGTCTCAAAATCCTGACCTGCGGGTCGGATTCTGCCGGCGGAAGTCTTCCGATCGGCTCGCGGCTGACCGCGGCCCTTCCAAAGAAACCTGGCCCGCGGCCCGCTTTTCAACAAAGCCGCTACTACCGCGCACAAAAGAAAAAAATTGTGCGCCTAAAACGACAGTGTCGCGACGCGCTCTAATTGCTCAAATGAATGTACCAGAACGTATGAAAGAAACTGCATTAAAACGGGGTTCTCACGCCATGACTGAACTTTCTCATCACTAGAATCGCCATTCTTAATCCCCGGTTTCATGCTTGAGCAACTGTGTTAAAATTCCTTAGCATTCTTAGATGCATTGTGCCAGCATTAGTTTTATCATTCTCATTAGTCTTTTGCAGTGCGCGAATGTGCCTGGGCTTCCATGCATCTGACTTTCACTTTGATTGGTGAGTTTTTGTGGTCACAATTGTTGTGTAAAATCATAATTGCGTAAATATTAATTTTCAAATTGAAATATCTGTGTTCATCTAACTTAAAATTTTTTCAGTACTTATTCTAACATTTATTAATGTGTTTAAATTCTTACCTCGGTTTATTAATTTCGTCTTTCCTCGTTTATAAATACTCTTTCTCTTTCCTGCCCTCGAGAATGCGCCAGATGCCTAATCTGGCCCCTTAGCTAAACCGTCTGGATATTACTGTTCGAGAAAAGCTTTCAATTCTACGACGGAGCTATTGTGCGCCCGGCCGCCGGAAAAGGTGAGGAACAGCACCGAACGGTTACAGATATTGTAGCGCAGAGTCACTTCTGGGGTGATCCCTCAGCTAGCGCCAAAAATACGCGCGGTGGCCTCTCCGCAAAAAAACAACAAACCGCAACGGAGAAAGAAGAAAGGAGGCTACCAGAGCACGGAGCTACTGGTAGAGAGGCAGAATACTGGAGGGCTGACACAAATGTTTTTACTATGCAAAAACCAACAAAAAGAAGCGCTTCCGTGTTTCCGGATTTTGCCGCTAGGGCATTGTTTGGCGCAGCCCGAGAGACCCCTTGCGCACGCCCTCTTCTGTGAACTCCTTTCCTCTTTATAGCGGCCGCGTTCTTTCGCGATTTGACTCGCTTTCTAGAATAATAAAGGCTATTATGGTACCTACAATCCTGAGTGCTCGCAGGCGCGTGCAAGCCTGCACGCGCGAGCTTAACAACAATACTCGTTAGGTGCCTGCTTACAACAGTCAAAGTTGCAGTAGCCGCCTCGCGTTTGGGTGAGGGAAACTCCACTTCTTGAGGGGGACACAACTTCTTGAGGGGTACTCAACTTCTGATGAAGTTAAAGAAAACTCCAAATCTCGAACTGCTGGGCGCCAGTAATGGTTTAAATAAACTTAAACATGTTTTTAACCAGTCGTGGGCGGCCAGGTGTACACACTCAAACTAGGTCTTTGCCATGTAGGACTCAAGGTAGCTTTTGTAAGAGGCACACCAACAAGATCCTGCTGTCAGTCCCTACCCTGCCGGTGACTATAGAAGAGCTTACAAAGGGCAGGACGTTTGTTTAGATCAGGGGTCTCCAAACATTTTGGCTCAGGGGCCTGATCAAGAACTTGTCGCTGCATAGAGGGTCGTAAGATAAGTAAGTAAATATAAATGAGGAATAAACTTAATAAATAATCCTCTATGCTTTATCTTTAAATTCAACATTTAGCTAATTATGATATTTCGCAATAATTGGGACTGAGAAAACTTGATAGGCATATATAAAAGCGCATAAGAACTTTGGTATGTTCACGCAGGACGGAAGACTAATGAGAATGATAGAACTGACGCTGACCATATGTATTAGATACGACACATTCAGTACACCAAGCAGAATATATACGGAAAAAGCGCAAAGGAATTTTAACATACCTAGTTCCACAGATATGAAACAGGGGACTAATAATTGTGATGCTGGTAATGTCAATGTCCAGTTAATACTAAGACGAGAGTACACGTCTGATCGATACGCAGATTTTCCTTTTTTTTCTTTTTCTTCTTCTTTTTTTTGCATATTCGTTTACGCGGTTGGTGTGGGTTATTACTTCGTCTCCTCACGCGCGCTTATTTTTGCGCCGGTAGCAGCGGTGCTTGCTGAAACCGAGCCGCTGTCAGGGCTTCAATGTAACTATCGCGGCCAGCCACGGGCTGGTCGGAAGACCTTCGCGGGCCGGATTTGGGCCGCGAACCCGGGTTTGAGACCCCTGGTTTACATGGTTGTGAGGTGATGTTAACCTATAGTGTCGGTGAATTCCAGTGGTAAAATCCGGATCTCATAGCGATGAAAATCTATACTATGTTTGCTTATTTTAAGAAATATGATATATATAAAAAATATTTTATTTCGTTAATCTATTGTAATGAAGAATACGCCAACCAAGTCCTAGCTCACACTCTTGCAAAATTTAAACGGTGAAATCTATTCCCTGTCGTAATAGGCCACCAAGGTGGTACTTTCTTTCGAGTATTCTGTGCATAATCTCAGAGCGCTCCACGAAGCTCTCGTAGCGCTGCACTGGAAGTGTTTTGCTCGTCTCAACATTTCTACAAGCAAAAACAATTTACAGGCGTGCGCACTGAGCATCTGCAATATATATATATTGCAAGAACTGGTCCGCTTCCCACAACTTGAGAAATAGAAATGTATACAAACGTTTTGTCTATAAAAAATGTATGAAGTGCTGCATGTTTCCTTGAAGTGGATTGTTTTGATGTTCGTTATACATGCCGTGCTGTAAAATCTAGGAACCTGCCCTGAGCTTAGAGGCGTTTCTTTTGTCGTACTGCATAATAAATTTGGCTTTAAGCCATAAATTCAAGTGCGCAATGTTCCCGTCACAGCGCCAAGCACGCTACGAATCTGACAATGTCAATCCGTACAAATTACGCAGCGCTGTGTGTTTTCTGTGTGTACTAGCGAACCTGAAGCAAAAATTCACACTGCGGGTTCAAGTAATACTTTCTCGGTTTGATTTCCGCCGTTCTTGGTTGTGATTAACATGCACTGAGCTAGCGTCGGGCGTAGAATCACTACTTCGTGATACACGCTTAAGAACTCAAGCTAGCGGTCGTACCGCTCTAGCCCAGTGGCCCTTATAGACCGGTGAATCACTGATGCCAAATGAAAAAGTCGGGTTGACTTCACGCTGGGAAACGAAATACTCACAACATCCAGTTTAACATAAACTTGCTTTGGATGACGGCAGTTCTTGTTTCAATGCTTCTATGCTATCGGTGTTTGTCTTTTTAACACGAACTCGGTGTATTTCTATGTCAATTTTAGGCCGCAGAGGAAAAATCGTCATTTATCGGGACTTACGTTCAGGAAAATAGGACAAGTGCGCAGCATTTTCCAACCTCCAGAGAACGTGAGCCAAATATATAGTTGCGAACGTCCCTCTACCGATATGAGACGAAGATCAGATGATATGGTTTTCGACGACAGAAAAAGCCTTAAAGGCTGAGGACCACACTCGAGATTCTGCAAGGCAGAAGATCCTCTTTACCGTGGGGAAGGACGGAACATGCCAACGGTGGACTGAAAATAATGGGGAGGGGGGGGAGAGGAGGAAGCGAGGGAAAGTGGAAAGAACGAACTGGTCGCTGGTCTTTAAGAAACGTTCCGTGAGGGATATATGTTTCGGATTAACACAAAATAAATGTGTCTTTAAAGGTTTCTTTTTGGAAATTCTGAGCCTTTTACAATTACAATTTGGGGTTTTTCAAAAGGAGGATCGGTGGCCGAGTGGGCTAACGCGTCTCAGCTCGGAGCGTGAAGCGCAAGCTTGCGCTGCAGAACCTCCCGGGTTCGGTTCCCACCCCCTTGCCCGTTTCGATCTGGTTGTGTTTCGTACTGGCACGAGTTCGTGTAATCACTACTGCGTGGTGCACGTTAAACAACCCAGGTTAGCGGTTGTACTAAACGGGCTAAATTTCCTTTCTACAGCTGAGAGACAGGTCACCCCTTGAGGCGTACCAACTTCATGGCTGCCGAAACATACAATCAACACAATTTGTTTTTCAGCTTTCCCCAAATTTCTAGAAACCTGTTCGAAAGGCCTATATTCGGGGTTTATCGGTATATAGACTATACAGAAAACACGGAACGCAACTTATTTCACACCCAAAGACATCTCCACAGCCTCCGCGAAGCCATGCATTAACTGAGCGATGCGTTCCCGCATTCGCGAAGCCGTTGTATACGGTTCTTGGTGCTCGGAGGACATTAGTCGTTCTCCCTCGCACTCGGAGTCACGTGACACACCGTTCTCCTCGTTGCGCCGCTCTTGACGGAGGGGAATACGTTATGTGTTCCTGGCGTCATTTGCATCCGGCGTGATAAATCTGTCCGGGGTCGGCCTCTTCTCGGGCCCCGAGTAAATAGACTCGTTCACTTCGAAGTCTATCTGGGTGGAAACGACTCCCGTGCCCTCCGCGAGAAAATCGCGAAGAACAAACAGAATTACCTTATTACTTAGTCGTTTCGGAAGGTGCCGGACTATCGTCGGTTCTTCTGTTTTAATTGTAAATTTTTACGATTATTTTATTTTTCAAAGAACTTAGCGGGTCGTCCGTTTTAGTAGAACGATTGGAGTCTGAGATTGATCAGGACGGCGAAGCAGAGTTTTTTGTTTTCTTACATTTTAGTATTTTTTCTAAAAGGTAATACTAAAGTTAAAGGTTTGGAGTTGCACTTGCCTAACATTAAAACAAAAACCAATATATGCCAGTTTTTGTTTCAATAAGTGTTTTGGAAGAACCATTAATGAACGATATATTTAAAACGTTGTTGCAGGTTCTGTATTTGTCTAAATTCTGAGCGTTTTACTGATAACACAGCAATGGAGGTCGAGTGTTTGCAGGGGAGTATATGTGTCACAAATAATATACCTACTTTATATAGCCCGACTCGGCAGTCTTCAAGCATACTAAGTGGATCCTATAATTGCAGGAATAACGTTTTATTGCCTCATTACTTGAGGAAGGTCATATCGTCTTAGATCTAAAAGGCGAGATCACATTTACTAGAACTTTAATGTCACGCACAAAGCTTACTCAGTTGTGCGCCCTAGACTCCCGGAAACAATATTCTAATTGCCCCACTCCTAAAGAAATGACAGATAACCCCGATGCTCAAGAACAATTTCACATTTAGTAAACTTTTAGAGTTTAGTCACAAATATAGGTATCCGTGTTGCACGAAATGAGATGTTTTTTAAAGTTATTTGTGAAGAGCTTCCTCTTTCGTCGTGCCGTCAGACTTCTTGCACACGACGAGTACTTTTCTCTAGATTGAACTGGATGCGTTCGCCAATTCTATTTGAGCGGTTGTGTTGTTTTTTTCGTCTTTTCATTAGAACACAAGGAAATCTAATTCGCACCCTTTTTCCCACCTCTAGAGGACTCTTCCGATCTCTTATTGGTTTATGTCCTTTTATCATTCGAGTATTGAGGTGTCATTCATTCAACCTTGAATCGTTCAAACTGAGCCTAATTCTTTACTTATTTCTAAGAAGTCCTTTATTGACTGTCCTTTCCCACCGCTAAACGTGGACCTTTATAACCGTTAGTGTACTTCGAGCTGATCGTCTAATGCTCTTAAAGAACAAGCACGTGACGTAATATATATATAATATATATATAAGCCGATAATCGAGCTCCTGCGTCAATAAACGCGAAATGGTCTCGCCAAGCGTTCTTTCTTGCTACTGCATACGGCCTGCAAGTTTATGTGCTCTTTGCACACCTTGTGCATTTGTTTAGCCCCAAATTCGCCATGTGCTTTTGTTTCCCCCGACCTCAACCAGTGATGTCGCGTACTTGGATGCTTCGTCATAGCGCGGTCCCTATGCGTTCTTTATGTCGCCCTCTTATTGGAATTCTCTCCTGGCTTTTCGATGCGGGAAAGACGTATTATAGAACACTTGCGCGGCGTGTAACTCCGTGATTAACTTAGCATAAAGAGAGCCAATCTATTTTATCATCCAATATGACATAGAATGCAAGGCGTGTTGATTTGTTTTTCTAACGTCATAGCCAGTGTACTCGCTCAATGCCTCTTAGCTCGCAATCATGTCACTGCAACGAGTGCAATGTTGCTAAACGGCGACGCTAGGGTAGACGCATCCAGAGCTATGCTGGGCTCTCCTGTCGGCCTTCAGCTTTAGGGCGGGGGTCGAAAATCCTCTAATAATGACATAGCGCCCAGGCGTAAGCTCCTAATGCTGCGTTGCGCCTGAAAACCGTCGTGGTTGGTGTGAGATAGGCTACAATTAAACTAAATGTGACCTTTCTTCCTGAACGAGCAGTGCAACATGTTCAGGCTACAAGCGCGGGAAAAGGCAGATTGCTTGCACGCTACGACGCTGTCTAGGGTGTACAAAGAAAGACAGCTATCCAGGTGGGCTTTTCTAGCAGACCTATTAAAGGGGCGATGCAACGATTTTCGAGCTTTGCACACACACCGCTTAGAACGAATCCCTGACGTTAATGACCTCTGAACCACGCGTTCGTTCTTCACCAGATGCAACAGAAGTCGCAGAAAAAAGTTTTGCCAAACGAACAGTGTTAGACCCTCAACTCGCAGCCAGAGCAAACGACCAGGTGATATGAAGCCTATTACATGCCGCCAATATCTACGTTTACATGAATGCGATCGTGGCGCGTCCAATCGAGCAGGAACCAATCGCATGCAGCCTGTCTTCCTACTTCTTTCTCTTCTACCAGGGACCAATCAAAATGGACTAATCTCGATTCGATGCTCTACGGTCGCATCTATGTAAACGCAGCCAATGATCATAGCCACACGCTGGAGTTGGCAAAGCACAGGACACGCGCTGACTTCCAGACACTGTTATGGTTCGGCTATTGTCGTCATTGCAGCGATTAAACACGGGCCACTACCCGAATGCCTGTCGAGTTACTGATTGTCACGTGCTAAAATCAAGTGCTCAAGCATTGCTCGGGTCCAATATATGAACCGCATTCTTATATGATCACTGGGGGATACTACGACGCCCAGGCTTCGTTTTCAAGTTGTGCGAAGGAGAAGGAGGAGAACAACTTTATTAAAAGCCAAAAAGTACGGCCTTGGGAAAAGGAGTGCTGGCTCTACCAGGGCCCACTATAGAGGTCCGCCGAGTCCGAGCTGAGCCAAGCATATTAAAACAAAAAACGGTCGCTTTTGTCCTTGAGATTACACCGCAACAAAGAAGTTTCTTGGTCAGTGGCGTTGCATGCGAGTATGCTTAGGTCCCACTAGTGCCAGTAAGCTCGTGTAAAGTGAAAAACGTTGCAAGCGAAAATCGTGGCACGGCCCCTGTAAAATCGTTTAAATTCTTGGTACTGAGAAAATGTTCATTTTATATCCTCCGGCACCATATATCTTACGAGATAATTATCTCACTTGAGCCAACGTTTTTGGTTAGTACAGTTAGTACACTACTTCCAAAAATACGTGCATGCAACACTGCAACACAGCGAAAGGGGAGAAATTTAGCCAGTGCAGTTCAACCGCTAGCCTGGGGTCTTTAACGTTCACCACGCAGTAGTGATACACGACCGCACGCCGGTACGATGCTCATCCAGATCGAAACGGGCAGGGGCGGGGATTGAGCCCAGGATTCCTGGGTTCTGCAGCGCGAGCTTTCGCTCCACGGTCTCCGAGCTGGTGCGCGCTATACTGAGTTCACCCTTCAGCTGACTCTAGAAGCTCCGCCTTTAGCGCGAGCTCGTTGGCTTCCGCAGTGCTTTGGTTGCGCGTACCTGCGCGTTCACACTTTTGTTAGCGGGGGAGAAAGCTCGCGCTAAAGGCAGAGCTTCCACTCTCAGCTTTAAGGCTGGCTCACAAATTTGCAACGGTTGCTTTCGCATGCAACCGAAACGAGCGTAACGAACAAAACACCGCAACAACCGTGATTCATGAATTGCTTCGCGAAGCTTCCCTTTTATCGCTTGCCATGCTGTGTATGCCGAGCACTTTGTACCGATGACTTTCTCGTTACGGTCGTTTCAGTTGAAACGCAACGAACGCAGATGTGTGAACCAGCCTAGGGTGAACGGAGTATAGAGGAGTATTCACTGGACGCCATATTTGTAGGTGACTGTTTAGAGCGCATGCTCGGAACGAGCTCACACTAATAGGCTGCTTGGACTGGCAATCTTGAGTGGTGTGGAATGCACGTTGCAAAAGAACTGCTGAAGCTCGCTGTCAGCACGCGCTCAGCAGTCGCGCACACAGCTATGGCCGCCAGTGAATACTCCCTATAGCCCATTCCTCAGATACCCAAACTTATGCAATAAAGCTGGGTGCTCGCCAATATCGTGCTGGAGCAAAAGTTAAAAAAGAAATGCGTCGTAAAAAACGCCTTAAGGGTAGCCAACTGGACCTTGTTTGCATCGACTGTACTCGTCGATATGACGAGCGCGGCTATGGATAGGCGTGCGTGCTACACTAATTAATAAGTCTCTCCATCTCCGGCCTCTACAAACATTAATCATTTTTTTCGTTTAAGAAAATAAATAAGCTTTAAAAAGTACCTGACTTCGCTGGCTACGGGATACCGGAAAACCTTTGCATGTATGAAGCAGTCCTCACAGACGTCATGAATGTAACTGGACGTGGGAGTTACGAATGAAGACCAAGGAAATTGGGAACTGACTCCTAGGCTGTCCCTCCCAAACTTTCAGTGTCAAAGAAAAAGAGCATATTCCTTCATTAAAAGCCGTCCGTCGTGTTTGATCTGATGATTAAACGGCAGACTCTGTGCTGCTATGCTGATTGATATCGTGTCTAATAAATGGAGGCTTGATAACCAACTCCGCCGTTTCCTTCGGAGAATTTCCAATCACGTCTAGAAGCGCCTGATTACTTTTTCGCGCCTCTAATTAGTTCGCCGCCTCTTCGAGGAGATTGGTCCTGAATTGGGTCTTGCCGGTTTTCAGAAGTATGACTTGTTCGCTATACATATTTGAATGTGTGCCCAAGAAAACGGGCTCGATTTTGTTACGTGAGCCCGTTGCACCAAACCTCGGGACGCTAAGGCAAAAGTGAAAAGGGAATGTTTAAACTCACAACCGTCACTAAACTCTGAAATCCGCAAATTCGATAACGAATAAAAAAAGGCGAATATTTTGAAAGGTGTTCTTGAGAACCGAATTCGAATTTTGAGAGTCACGATGATTTGATTTTTTTATATGAATTCAATATTACGTAAAACATATCCTACGTAGTATTCGCAAAGTAGACACTTTTTCCAAAACAAAAATAAAATAAATTCTACGGGCTGCCATTATTGCTCGGTACCAAGATTCCTCACACGAATTCGCACTACAGGCTACCAAACACTGACCACCAAACAAAAATGGGTTACCATTCTTGCGTTTTCAGTTGTACTTCATGAAAATAAGGAGTACCCTGTAACGGAGTCGCTACGCGGTGCAAATAGGCAGTAGAATTCCTGGCACATAGTCTCTCCTAATAATACTTTGTTTGTCAGTTATGTTCGGCAGTACCAGATGTATTTATCTATCCGATTCCACATCCCTCTTAGACATGACCTTCTCTTTCCTTAACAGTTTATTTATGTTAGTACATTTTTTTCTGCGGTTGGACGCTGATTTTTTTAATTTTTTTTATTCATCGTTAGGTTTTGGAATTGTGCAGTAGATTATACCTGCTGCATGGATCAACCTTTGCCTCTTCCTGAGCTGCTATATGTACAACCCTAGGAAATAGTGACTGCGGCGTGTCTCACCACCCAGCAAACAGACTTTTCTGCACCATCGGTGATATCTCTTTGTGGTTCTACTTCTACAACTAAAATACATTCATTACAAAATAATTTATGCAAATTCTTCGAAACTAGCTCTAATGCTGTAATCTCATAAGCTTAAGAGATCAGTGGCAAACCGCGCCTGTGGTGCCCCTTCTGAGTTGTGGTTTGAGGAGGCTCACAACTCTTAAGAAAAAAGGCTATGCGCGCTGCTCTTAAACTCCTCGAATAAATTTTTTGGATTTTATTGGTTTTTTTTTATTCTCTGCTCATAGAATAACAGTTTATTTTGAGACTTGCTGCCACAAATGCTTGAACTTGTTTAGAGATCTCCGAGTGGTATTTGCGGAAGGCGCCCGGTATATACCGCTATACTGCATTTTCTCGCATATATCGCTTTATAACGGTTCTAAGACACACTGTGGGTCAGAATATAAATTGTTTGTATTAAACAAATAAAAAAAAAAGTCACAAAAACGAATTTACACTTTTTTTTTCAGCGAAAGCTATGTATGGAAAGAACCTGTAAGTATAGGTTCAATTATATCTAGGGTTAGTTGCCTTCTTTAGTGAGCTGAACGGGGCGCAGCGAAACCTCCAGATCTTAGAAGTTTTACTGTTACTTGTAGTATTACCTACATCGCACAAAATAACGAAAAGCTATTTGAGCAATCAGAGCACTGTAGTCAAAACAAGACAAGTACCATTAACTTAAAACAGCCATTTCCAGTTGATAACTGGCAACAAGAAAAGAAATGTAGACATAAAAGCAGGTCGTTGGTAATGAAACTCGATAAATAATTTCAAATGAATTGTGGTTGGTGAAACAAAGTATGCAATGTAATACATCACATTATTCAAATATGTGAAATGATTTCACATTAACGTGATAGGAAAAACAGAAGCAAGAAATGTGCCGGAATAAACTATTTGGATCCAGTAGCAAACAGTCTTTAGTATATTATAGTCATCACAACAAAATATTTAGTAACAAAGCCACAAAGGAAACGTTTTGTAAAGGGTAGTGAGTGTGAAGTGGCACTGTGAAGAACTTTCCATGAAAATACTTTGTTGACTTTTGCAACTTGCACTACTTTATAGTAGTGGAAACATTGTACGTATATAACGATTACATCTTTACATTCTACTTTGAAGCATTCTTCGTTGATTATTTCTTGTTCAGTTAGCCCTGCAAGTATTTTAATATATTAGACTTATTCCCAATACACGAAACCGCTTAGACTGGTTTAACGCCGTGCATGACCATTGTTGACTCAATGAGGAAGAAGGAAATGAATCAGAGCAATTTCGAGGTAAGTGTTTTTCTTCTTAAAGAGTAAATAATATTTATCACAAAAGCTGCAACTACCTAGTCTCGAATATTTTTTGCAGTTGCTGAGACTTACAGAAAGCAAAAAGAGAAAATATTTAGCTTCATACACCATAATAACCCTGAGAGAATATGAAATAAAATACCGAACAAGACTACTCAAAAGATCATACTTAGCTCTTCCTTCAATCTCATCTTTAGTTCTCAAATCTCCTTCAATCCAATCCAATTTTATTTTTAGCTCTCCAAAAGTTCAAAATGTTATCCTTAGCTCTCCCACAAAAACTCATCTTTAGCTCTCCTCTTTGGTAGATCAATACCAAGGTTCCAGCAATTGTTTGTGACTTTAATGCCCTGTTTTTTATTGTATTTTATCCATTACATTACAAAGATTTTGTTTTGAATCATTGATCAAAAATGCGAAAAACTCTCTTCAGCAAATTGAAAACAAAGCACCATCTCACAGAGAGTTTGTTTGCCAACGGCACCTGTCGGCGTATTGACTAGCGTGAATCAACTTTCTTCTGTGGGAAGAACCCAAAAGTTATTTCGCCACTGCGAGCATTTTTGAATGAATTCAATAAAAATGGTTGAGTGGAACGGCGCAGAGGGCAACGTTACACAGCTGAAGGCCTTGCCGAAGTGTGAGTAAAATGAGCACACACGAGTTCACTGAGAAAAATACAAGATAAATTAAACTATTATTATATACGATGTTTTGCTTGTGGGGGATCTTTTACCGTAAAAGTCATTTGCTTGGAACTTTATATATCTTTTTTTTTTTTTGGAGGTGGGGGGGGGGGGGGGGGGTTAAACGCAGTCTGGTTGAGCGCTGTTCCAGACGACGGATCGAAATGTTTGTGCAAAGCCGTATATATTTTCCGAAAAGTAACATTTCAGCGGCGCATGCACGCCACTTTGGCAAGAAACTGAACCACGCACCGAACGCACAAAAATTTACAATGGCGGCAGTTTAAAAAAGACCCTTTGTTTCATGATGTATAAAAGGAGCAAGGGCATGGGTCACAGCAGTGGCGCTGCAGCCACCGGAGCCGCATATTCACCCGCGGCTATAGTGTGGACTAGATGAAATCCATAAATTAATATTATCATCGAAAATCAAAACAACAAAATCTGGCCTAATAAAAACTAAAAACCACTAGAAAAAAAAAGAAGTTTAAACTGATTTGGTAAACAGGCTGCATTGGTGGATTTCACCGTTGCACACGGCTATGAACAAAACATTTCATAAGTCTCGTTTTGAGTCGTAAGTAATAAAAAATTGCAGCTCGCGTGACGTTAAAACATGTTAACCTATAAATATTTCCAGTTTTGCGTTAGTAGTACGTCGAGGGAGGGTAAGTTGTGGTCTGTAGTTAGCCAGATGTGTTTGCAAGCCCGCATAACCCGAGCTTGGCTAATGGCGTTCTCTAGCCTTTTGTTTTTGTCGGCGGCCCCAAGTAAAGACTAAACATTATCAATGTACGACTTTGCGTCAATGCTTCCAACAGCTCCCTTGAAGGAGCGATTGGAAGTCCACCCGCGGTTATTCGTTTTTCGGGAATTAACCGTGAAACATATAATTTCCAACTTAAATTTCTCGTGACATTGGTGTAACTTTTTTAATTACTGCGATCTGGTATTAGAGGAAAATCATCCCACTCACGATGATACCAAGTCTCCCTTTAACTCAGAAGGCCGCGTCCGTGTGTTTCTCGCAAACCAAATGCGGCCTATGCAACTTTTTGCTAATAAAGGATTAGAAGTAACTGTTGTATACTTTATTATCTAATTTGATTTATGACAATCCAGAAGACACGAGAAATTAAAAAAGAACAGGTGTATCACCGGGTTTATATAGTTCTAGATACTCTATTAACCCAGCCATCTTGCCACAGGAGTAGCGAAGTGCGTTACGGAGCCTCAGAATACTACTACTTGTTGCCAAGGTGTCAGTTGTCAGGTATCTGAGTTTCGATTATTTACTCAGTTTGGAAAGCGTCTGTACCACCTCATGCGTGTGCACAACTATATCATGCTCTTTTCCTTGACGACCTTCATAAGGACACCTCGTGAATCTTGGTGATGACCTACCCCTAGTAACGTGCGCTTGCAGCGGTTCAGACGCACGATGTAGACTGCATCCCTATCGCTCTCGTCTACTCGGCTCCTTCCATGCATTTCTTTCAGACACAGGATAAATCGTAATTTATTTCTATGCTCGAGGCCACCAATCGTTTCCTCCAAGTCATTTTATTATCGCGACCCCACTAATGTTTCAGTGAGTTATACTTTGTAACACCATACGTTTAAGCACAGCCGAACGGCTACGCACTGATGGAGTCAATCAGTGAACTCTAGAGTCCATCTAGCGACGCCAAAAGCTCGACGTCAAGGCGCTACTTGTCTTTCTGTGAGTGTACTATCATCGGTTATACCAATCAAGCACAGTGCATGACCTTATGTTACCTTGCGCTTTTAGTCTTTGGGATTGGGCGCCCTCTAGCATTTGGGTGAGCTCTGTGACCTGAAGCCTGTTAACACACACGGAACAGCGACCTTAGACGCTATCAGTCAGCGGCGCTGTAAACCGTGCTGACCTTGAAGACGCAGCGTTGACTACGCGTTGTATTAGAGTTGCAAGCTGATGCAGCAATGCATCAGTGCTAATTTAGGTTCAAGCCACCGATGCATCAGCACTGTTCTATGTTAATTTAGGCTGTCTGAAATCGCATTTATTGTGAAGGAAAGTATAGTTGAAAGGTAATGGTACCAGTGTAACACCATATATCCATCGAAGACCGAACGACTCGGCCTATCAAGTACGTATGAGGGGCGTTCATACGTACGTCGGCATTTTCACGCCTAAACACGGCGAAATACAAGGCGTCCTTCAAAAACGTCGTCATCACCCCAGGGTTTCCGTCCAAACTGTGCGTTGAGGAGCGGACAGGGCGACCGAACCATGCGCCCAGCGTCACACAAGTGCGATCTTAATCCCATCTCGACCCGCAGCGAAAGCGCTCGGCGAAAGCGCACCCATTTCTCCCGACAACGCAATGGCGTGAGAGCGAACGCAACTGTTCTACTCTGGACACTCGTTGTAACTAGGCGACGCCCCTGCGCTTGGCGCGATGGTGGCCAGATGACGCGTTTCCGAAGGGATTGTGTCCACAGCGTCATTTGTCGTCGGAGACTGATCTCTCGGGTTGCGACGGAGAGAGGAAGCCCGCGCAGTGTTCGAGAGGCCCGGATGTGCTCGAACGGGCAGAAGTGGTTCTTGTTAGCGTCGACCCTTCACTGCCTCTCGAGTGTTTCGCGACGAGTTTAGTGCGCAGCTCTTATTCTCGCTTGGGGAGATTCGAGTTAGTTTGACAGGGCATCTCGGGTGCTGTGACAGTCTGACGGTGCTACCGTTTTTTTTTATTTTGTACCCCCTCTTCGAGAATCCAAGGTGGATTATTCGCAAACTCCGTCACGGTCGCTCTCTTTATTTAGTGTCGTTGTTTAATTACCGAACCTTTTCTGGATGCTCTCGAATCACGCTGTTGAAGATATTATTTGTTTTGTCATTTTTAATTTATTTTTTCTTTTGAAAGAGGAAGGGGACGCTAAAGGGTTTTTTTACGCCAGGAACGGAAGAAATGTATGTTTTGGGCAGTCAAGGAGAAAGAGAGAGAGAGAGAAAAAAAGAAGAAGTCAAGGCGTGTAGTCGCAACCTCAATACTGTGGAAACTTTAGCCGTTCTCTAACCTAAAATGTAATAAAAATTAAACTTAAAAAAAAATCGCGAACTTTTTATTTATATTTTTTCAGAAAGCTGTTCATCCTATGTCATCAAAGGATGCGCGACCAATAGGGTGTTCTTAAAAGAGAGCTTTAATGAAATCGTTAAACAGACAATCCTCAAAATGCCTATTTTCAATTCGGTTAGTATATTTTGATGCTCTTTAACAAATTAATTAAAATTATTCTTATCCAACATTTCCACTGGTTGTTTTATAATTTCTAGTAAACTAATTTTAGCAGCGATGCAATTTCACAATTAGTAATCTTCCCAGAACCAATTTGGCCACTCAATCAAAGTATGTTTTGAAAGGCATGCATCTCAGATTAACGGGTTTTTTGTTTTTTTCGCAGTCCGAACTGAAATGGAACTTAGAGAACGTGGCCGAATATAACGGGACTCGACAACACGATGTTTCCGCAACCATGTCCTTCTTCAGAGTGAATGCTTGCTTAAACAACACTTGGAAAGGGGCTTGAACACACGACTCCAACTATTTCAGTGGTACGTACAATGCAACAGTTGTGTACGAACAACGCTTTGTTGTCCTCACCCCTTCATTTTTGTGAATGCGTTCTTATTTTTTTTTTTTTTTGCGTTCATGTCATTCGCTTATGTTTCTCTAACTTACGACTTCCGTTACCTTGACATCCAATTCCGAAATCTCACTAAACCAACGTCTCTGATTCTTTTTCCACAACATTTACTCTTCGCATAGAGGAAGTATCAATCGTGTGTGTTAGCGAGAAGAAATGCATTGAAAGAAACACGTTCAATTTGCAGGCCAGGGACAATCGTTATTGACTTGACGTCAGCAACGTTACCCAGGGTACTGCTGCTGACGTCGCTTCAGTGAATTCGACCCTGTGCCCGGGGATTACGTGTCTCCCTTCTCCTACTTTTGAATCCACCCCTCTACGTCGCTCTTTGTTGTATACCTTTATTTCTCTCGAACAAGCTTCAATTATTTTGCGTGGAGGATGAAAGCCGTGCCCAGAAAACGTCGTCGCACTTTGTATTTTTCTTAATTTTTTATTGAACTTTTTCATATTCTTTTTGTTCTTCCTCGTACACAAACAGAGCACAGTAAAACGTAAAATCTTCAAACAATAAAGTTTCGTAGCCACGTAAAAAAAACAAATATACGTCCGCGTTCTCTTCTTTCTTCTTTTGCGTATCTAAGAAGTAATATTTATTGAGTTCACATACATATTGAAGGGCAATAAGGTAAGCCTTAGTAAATCTTAGCTTTAATGCGATTCTTCTGAAATCTTTTTTTTGGGGGCACGAACTATTAATTTGTTTTTTCTTGTGAATGTGCCAGCTTATGTTATCTTAAAGTCAACCGCTTTGAACACGACTCTTAGTTCTTCTGCTGAATATTTAAATATCGGGCACTTGATGTTTCTTCTCTTGACTCAAGATAAAAACTAAGCTGCACGATTTTTATTTCTTAAGAAATTACGCTAAATAAAAAAAACACTATCTCATTAACGTAATTAGGGAGACTCGACGGACGATTGACGTAAATGCAGTGAAGAATAAACGAAGCAAACTTCTAAACTAAAAAGACGAAAAATAAAGAGGAAAGAAACAAATCTCACGAAACCGAGTGCAGGCTGAACAGGCCTTGTCGCGTTCCCTATGATCGTCGCCGCGACAACAAAAGAGTTCCTCTTCAGATAAATTCGAGTTCCATGACAGGCGATTACGTCATGGCATCGCTCCCGGGCCGTCACGGTCCTCCATTCCTTCCACAGGGTTGCAAAAAGCGTCCTCGCTACAACGCACATTAGGGATTACAACTTTTGTCTTCTTGATGCTTCGCCATCTTCTTGCCGAGTCGTTTCCTTTCCGCCGCAACAACGGCAGGTCCTAGCAGTAGCCGCAGACGCGGCATCGGCGGTCGTCCCTTCCCCATCTTTCCTAATACTGTCTCAACTTCCAGCTGGAAGGAAAGAAAAAATGAAACATAAAAACGCCGCGTACAAGCAAAGCGACCGCGCCATTCGAGGAACAGGAGTCTAAAAGTCCCTTGTCCCCCCCCCAGTGGGACAAACAAAAGACAGGAACAGTTGGAGAAAAAGAAAGATAGGCAGCAAAGAACAAGCCAACTGGTGAGCCAACAAGTAGAGCGGAGACAGGGAATGCACGCGATCGACCGGGGAGTGTGGGACGAAGGCGTACCGAATGGCGACTCGTACGACTGTCCGCGGCAGTAAAACGCCAAGCCTGGTGTACCGCCTAGCTAGAAGAACGGTAAAACAAACAAAAAAAGAAAATTGTTGGCAGACTGGAATGTTTCAGACCGTTCGAAATAGGGAAGAACGACACTTCCTCGGTCGCTAAACGAGTACTGAGTGTTTCTAATATTTTATTAGATTAGGGCGAATCCCCGTCCGCGTAGTAAATCACCAAAAAGACTCGTTCGTAAAAAAAATTACGGTGGCGAGAATGCCGTCGTTTCTGTCGCAGGTGACTTGAATGCAACTAAGTACATGAGTACCTGGAAATTTCACATCTGAGCTCCTAAATTGTTTTCTTGTGCGTATAGCGCGTACTGCGGTGCTCCTAATCATTTCGCATCACGTGCGGTGGTACCGACCATCAGTTTTCTTCTATTCTATATCCTCGACCGTTGTCATTTTTAACGCAGACACTATTCATAGCAGGCCACAATAGGCAAATGATGGCCGAGCAGTAAATCGGCACGATGCAATCATATCGCTAATATCTCGAAGTCCGCGGGGAAAAGCAGACTGTGTGACGCTGTTCCGGGTTTTTATGCACACTGGAGATTTGGTTTTCTTCTGACGAAATACAGGTATTGTTGCGTTCTTTCTCACTGCCCAATTTAGCGCCTATTAGGCTCCCAAGGACCAACTAATATTCGATGATGGTGGCAATCCTTCTGATACAATGATTTTCGCCCCCCCCCCCCCCCACCAGTGATGTAGTTTATGTAGCCATTATGCCAGACTAAGATGAGGTAGGTTATTACAACCTGGAACGAGTAAAGAAATGTAGAAGCGAGACAATAATATGTAACACTATAGCGGTTAAAAGGCATGAACATTTTTCACGGCCATAGCAAAACATATATTATGTTATCTTGCCTATCGGAGGGTCTGCCTGGCGACTGCCACGTAAAAAAAGTATTTATTAGTGAATTTCGTCACGTATTTTGAAACCTGCTTTCACGACTTCTTGTTTAGACCGCCAGGTGCTGTTAATATGGGATGCGCTACGGAAACCTGGTGAGCGAACTTACCGTCATAGCTTTGTATTCAAACCAGTAGGTTCCGTCGATTTCGTAAAAGCGTTCATACTGTTTTTATATGTTGGACTTACAGCGTAAAAAAAAAAAGCCATCGGCACAAGGTTACAAGTTTGGAGTGCTTTCCTGGAAGAAGAGCACGCATTCGAAAGGCAGGTTTTCAAATTTTCAAATCAAGAAGCATGCGCTAGCTCGCGCTTGTCGGATTTGTTTCCCTGAAAGTGATGGCGTATAGTGGATCCTACCGTGACAACATCAGCTGGCAAAACTTCGTTTTAAAAGCAACAGCTATTACACAAAGTGGCAGAGCGGCTTAAGTAAACTCAAAAGAAAAATTACTCTGCTGTTGATCGCGCGGTCATATGCGAATATGCCTATAAATTGCAACAAATATTAAAACCAGCCCAGCGTTCGCGAGGGCTGCTCCCGACTTGAACGGTGCGTAATTAATCTCCTTGACTCTGGTTTATACCTTCACCGCCAGGCCGCGCAAGTTACCGCTGCGCATATTTCAACATTGCGCGAGCTCCATGCACGTTTCCAAAAATCACATCTTTGCTGCTGGGTGGCGTTGCTTTTCTGGAGTTGAGAGTTGTGCCTAGTTTTTCATAGTGTTTCCAACTACTCGATTAAGGTCACGTGGTTTATGAACTGCGTTTGCAACATGGGGTGATGAAAGCGTCTGTCGTCTGCAAACGTACCCACCTCTCCGCCTGCTTTCCTCCTCGGATCGCAACCGCGCAACGCATGCGCTCTTGCGACACCAGTCTGCCCAGGAGACATGCACCATGAAATTGCAAACGTTCTCAGTGGCTTCAGTTGCTCTCTCTTTAAATCTAGGCTCTCTAGAGTTGCGTATACTATTCACAGCGAGAAGTTTGGGTATCGCCGCCTGGTGGAAGTTTTTCACAACCCAGAGGGAGGATACTTCAACTTCCTCTGCTGGTGCAAACACGTGCCATACCCAGCTTCTATGCAGTATGAAAATTAATACATAACGGAGTAAGCAGCACGTCCACTACGCATAGTGAAAAAATCTGAAGCGCCCCTAGCGAGCTTCTCACCACGAATGCTCTGCTTACCGCTGACGTGAGAGAGCGTTGGAAGCTAGTTGCTCGCCTGACCAATCAATCGCCTGCCTTTTTATTGCCGACCTCGCTCGCGCTGCGCGTCGGTATGCGCAGAGACGAAGATCATGCGATGTAAGACTGAAGGTTGACCGGTCCAAAAATCACGTAACTTCCACCGCCCTGTCCGGTTAGCATTAAATGGGACGTAGTCTCACTTACAACCTACATTTTTTGACCGAACATTTTGGTGGGTGTGAAAATATCGAAATACGTACAACTACATTCTACCGCGATTATTACGTTTTACGTACACATTTTTTGAAACAAAGAGTATATTCTACTTGTAGTGCAGCGTTACGGTATGCATAGGCGTAGACTTCGGGGGGACATCGGGGCTCGTGCCCTCCTGGCGAGATCCGGGGGGGGGGGGGCAGAGTCCCCCCTCGGGCCCGGGTTATGATCCTTACCGAGACGCTGTTTACGTGCCATGTAACGAGCAATGCCCTCGTTGCCTTTATTGACAAAACACATGGGAAATGGAATCCCATCGTGCTTTCATTAGTTCTGGCGAAAAGGTAACGCGCAGCACACCCCCCCCCCTTCCGGGAAAATGGAAAGTCTACGCCGCTGACGGTATGTGTATACGCCATTGACGGTGAGACCGAACTATTCTGTCGAGCAGTTCATCCGAATATCATATCATATCATATCATATCATATCATATCATATCATATCACATCATATCATATCATATCATATCATATCATATCATATCATATATACGCGAGGGTAGAGATTTTTTTCCGTGCTTGATTCATGTCACGCTCTCGTAGGGGAAATGTTTGTGGGAGTGTGTGAAAATGCCTCGTTTAAATTATGTAGAGTGCTCACCAAACATCTACGAAACGAGCGAGCTGACTCTTATCGAATGCAAATCCTATCCTGGCGGCAACCGAACTCGTCTATCCACTGATCACTCCACTCGGACCTCGACGCTCAGGCGTCCCTGCGCTATAATCTCCTCCTTTCTCTACGTTTCTACTCGCATAGCAAAACAGGGCACGAATAGAATAAATAGGTTTGTTTTCGTGCGCTCTGAGGGATTATAGAGATAATTGTTTATTGCGAATTTAACTTTAGTAAAAGTGGTAAAAAAGTTTCGTTAGAGAGAAAGGTTATGCTGAAATGAATGTATACGCTTAATGCTCCTTCTCCATATAGGATGAGCGGTCAGCCATGCGCACTATATAGGGGCAAATATTTATAGTAGGGCAATCTGAGGGCCCATGTACTTTAAACCACGCGACAAAGCCGCATTGGCCGAGTTTCGAAACAAGTAAAAACGAAGAAATGGAATGTCGGTCACTTTTAATTGATAATTATCTCCATCTGTGGTTTTCGGTGGGATGCTCTAGGCGGCGAATAATTAATTTCTGAAGTTTTCGGCCGGGAAACTCGGTTGCTAGCAGTCTTCCGACGTGTTCTCATTCCCCTCATGAAAGATATCGGAGTGTTCGCGTATAACCTCGTTTTCATGTAAACACGAGAAGTCAACGACGCAATCACAAAAGGTGTACTCGTTTTCGGGGAGGGGTTTCTGCGTGAGCCTCGCAAAGGACACGCTCCGCGATCGCAGAATCCCGATGAATGCAAACGCGTCTCGATGAAAAGAAGCCCTTCGTTTGAAATAAACGCAGGACCGATCAATAACCCTCCGCATCGACGGCGCATTCTCGTGCCTGCGTGTGTGTTCTAGCCCGTTTCGTCAGGCACCGAAACTCCAGAACCGACTCGCAAAATTTATACGTATCTTCTTTAAGTGTTTGTCTGAATTTCTAAGCTTTAGCGAGAGGGGCCTCAATAACCTGGTGCTACTCGCAACCGAAAGAGCCAGCAGAATTGAGCCGTGGCATTACGCATGCAGTCACGCGGCCTTTTCGTATGTACCGATTTATTGCTTCAATGTCGCTTATCAGTCTTCATTAGGGCAGGCGACGCTTCTCGCGGTCTTCCAAAGGGACGCCCGGGAGGCGCCTCTGAAGATTTCGACCGGAGGCGCGTCTCTCCCTCGGCGTGAAATTTGTCATGTCCATTTGGCCCAGCTTTCTCAGGAAATGGTTCTCGTTACGGCCTTGGAATCTAGCTCGGGGAGGGAAGTACACTGGAGCGAACGTGACCGCCGCACCACGGGGTCTGGAACGCGTCTTCGACGGGTCCGTTTACGGCGTCCTCACCCGTGGCCCCTCGATTTCCGCGTGATGACGTCACGCACGCTTCGTGCTGTGGCCTGCCACGATCCAGGCGGTGTCGCGGCTGGAAAAGGGTATTCCAGCAGACGCCTCTTCTGCTGCGGAATGCTTTGACTTGACAGTCCACAGAAACCTCAACAGAAGGAAGAAGTTGGGGCACGTTAAAAAAGACAGCAACACTCGCGCTCTCTTCTTTTTTTTTTTTTGCCGGAGCTTCCGGAACCAACCGCCAGGATTACGCGGCATCCAACTGCACGATACACCGGTTCGTGCGACATAATTTGTTACAAGTTTTAGGACCACTTTCGTTGCATGGGCGGTATGGGACGCCAGACACACCAGTCGAAGACTCGTTCCCAGCAGCGTCACTGCACTGATTCGAGGGTTGTTATTGGATAGAAAAGTCCCAGGTACCGTCTATGACACGGGCTTAGCCTAGTTGTAAAGATAGACGAGGCGTATGTTTTTATTTTATTATTAAAACGTGCACACAATTCAGTACCCTCTCAGCGGGTTTGTTACGCTGGCTCTGCAACTCACTAAAACTTACTTAACATAAATTTAAACGCTACAACCGTAACATTTTCTAACTGCTATTTAAATTTATTTGAAATGCACTCCAATGACCTTAAAACCTAAGAAAGTTTAATTATAGATGCGAATACTTTTTATTTCTTTCTATTTGTATTATTATATAAACGCATATATTCACGTCTAATTCGGCAATAGCGTTATTCCGAATGAAAAATTGATGTGATGGACGCTCAACATTCTGAAAACCCAAAGCGGAGCAGCAAGAAAGATGACGACGCAGATTCACACACAAGTAACGATATTTCCACGTTACGTTTTATTTTTTTTTTCATATTTTGTCATGGCATCTAGAATTCTGATGGTCACTGGAGCAAAAATGATTTCTTTCCAATTAAGTTAAAATTGGATCATATTCGGGGCAGCCGGGACTCCGACCACGGATCAAGTGTGCTAGGCCCATGCTCTATCGGAATTTCTATCATTAAAGCAACAATGCGAAATGTATCCAATGAAATTATCTTACTTTCGCCTTGTTTGTCGGTGGGTATTTAGCCAATCTAGCAAAACGGTACAACCGCGTCGCCCGACTCGGTTTGTGGGTGTATTTCGTCGTGTTTTATCGCCAACTTCAATCCCACCGGTGGAAAAGGTGCCGTGTCTGTATTTGTGCCGGCATCTGCGTTAGATGGGGCCGGGGACTACGACAAATAGGTAGTTTGTCGGTGTCGTTTGTTGTTCGTTCGCGTTGGTCGCTGCGGGTTATTTCCGTTGGTCGCTATAGTGGGACTTGGCTCTAAGGGTGAACGGGGTATAGCGACAACAAGCTGCCAGGTGTTCGTACTCGGGCTAGTGCCACCGGCTTTTCTCAGAGCCCCACGCTTGAGGCGGTTATCTGGTGATTCGGCTATCTTACTCGGCGGCTAAACCAGCCGCAAGAATGATTTTCTGATCTCGTGACTGACTCGGCAGGCAGAAAGTGTTTAGCGTTCCAGCCAAGTTTCAAGCGATTTCGCTCATCAGACGTAAGCCTTGCCTGTTTTTTTTTATTTAGTTCTCGCATAACACGATATTGCACAGAAGTAACTTTACATGCCATTCCTAAAGTGGGCGAATGGAGTTAATTTAACTTACATTTCAGACCTGTTCACCCTGTTTCTGCAAGAAAAGGCGAACTTGAATGATCGAAACCGGGACGGACTTACGGCAGCCAATCGGCCTGTCTAGGCTTCAACTATATTGTGCTGCAAAGTCAAGGCTGGAGCAGTTCTCACAATGCTCTAAAGGTTGAACTTCATAGAGCGAGAATGCGACGAAAAAGTGACGAATTTCGCCCCGCGGCAAGTTTGTTTTTGTCGCGCGGCGCAGAAGCCACTGTTTGGATTCCACGTACAAAGCGAAAGCCACCGGACGAAATGCGTCTCCTCTTTCGCTCCATGGAGTTCAGCCTTTACGCTGTCAGACCTTTTTGCGGGAGCGCGTTGCATCGTTTGGCGTCTCTTTCGCACGAGGGTGCGTGCCAATGAGACGCAGAACAAAGCCACGTGCTCTCGTAGCAGTGCTGAGTTGCAGGACTGTGGAAGCTACGCTAGTTTTGATAATGTAGCAGAAAATACCTGAGGCGCAGTTTCAGTTTTTTAGACATCTTTTTTGTAGGTATAGCTGTTGTAATAAAGCTTCGCATGTGACTAGGAAATCCCTTTTATAAGGAGTTTAGCCGCTGGCAGAGATATCCTCATTCACAAGCAATCCGCCCTGGGGGTGCCGACGCGTATAGCACTTCCTGTGTTCTCAATTTACGCCACCGCTAAAGTTGAATACAAACGTAAATCACTATGTTCAGCGACGATTTCGAATTGAAGCCAACTTGTGACGCAGTATTCAAGATGATTCCGTGAGCAGCACTTCACTGTAACGCGTCGGGCATTGTCTGGAACCAGCATAATCACACTAAAACGTACGAAAGGTCTCCAAACGAAAACAAAACAGTATTAGTTTTTATTCTAGAAATAATGCACTAGAAATCACGTTCATGAATCCCTACCCATTCGTGTCAGCTTTCTGATCAAATTTGAACCTAGTATCGGTTCAAGGCCTCTTCAAGCTATGTTGAACGGCATACATCCTAGCACGTCTATCAGTCGTACATGGGTTAACAGCACTGAGTGAAAAACGCGTAGCTCTTTTTGCATATGTAGTTAAAATTATTTTATACAAAGAGCAACAACAACACTGTTACGGTTTGTCAACTAATTGCGTAAATTAGGAGATTGCATACGATTGACCGGATACGATGTTCATGGGCAAGATTTATTGCTCTCGCCTGAACGCGGGTCGTGACAGTCGACTAACTGAGCGGCTTTTTGTTCAAATTGTCACAGAAGTGACGATAGACCGCGGAGGAACGGCCCCCTTTCCTGGCCACCATCTTGGTTTTACCCAAGAGCCGTGCATTATGCAAATGGCTTCGTCCTGACTTTCTTTCTGTCGCGCGCTTTTGTGTTTGCTTGATACGCGCGTTCTCCGAAGCAAATCTGGTATGTATAAAACAAATATAAATGTGAAAAAAAAAACACGGAGCCAACGAGACAAGTGCAGTAGCTCTCCAGGAGCAGGAGCTCCCTCGGCGCTCAGGGCGCACTCGTGGATGTCCCACCGACGAAGGATACACGCCGGACATATGTGCCGGATTGTCCCGCCGCAGCGTCTTTATGGTTTGCTTTTATGACCCTCTTTATGGCGGATTCATTGCCTGGGATTCCCATTTTGCCGCAGAAAATGCGACTTTTATCCGCTTGCTTACAAAAGCCTCTTTTTTGTGTGTGTGTTTTTTATGGTTTGTTTCACTCAGAATGTTATCACGAGATACTTTCGCTGTTGACCTTTTTGGAGGAAACGTGAAGGTAATTGGGAAGATGGAACGCACGAGTTTCTATTTTAAAATGTAAGAAATATAAGACTTGTGCTGTTTGTTCCCTTCTGGAATCATTTTGTGACATGGGTTTTTATATATTCTAATTTATATTTGCTTACTTAAGCGTGTTTACACTATATTTCCAGTCTACAAGACCCGGTTAACCTAATATTGTCAGCCAGAAAAGGAGAAGGATGAAAAATCGAAAATAAACGGTCATCTCTGTGATGATTGAAGCGATTACACAATTGAAATTTCCGGGGTAAACGCGAAACCGCGCGCATCCCAAGAAAATCTACTATTTCTTATGTTTTCTTTGTAGAACTGTAAACATTATAGTCGCATCGTGTTACAGCCTGCTGGAGTTTTTTATAGTTCCTAAATTGGACTCTACGTGCACGCGATACGCGCGAGTCGCTTCGTGTGTCGCCTGCTCTGGCTAATATGAAAATCGGGACATCGGCTCTCTCGCTTGAGACTTCGAACGCTTTTCAAATTTGAATTCAAAAGATTAAGGTTCATCAACCGATATAAAAGTTATGTAAAGTACCTACGGTTTGGAGTCTGAGGCCGCCAGAATGTCGGGAAGGCAAAACGCGCGAAATTGAAACCGAATACACGAAAGCCGACAAATTTTTGTTCTCAATATTTTCATTCGATGATTCTAAACACGAACAGCTTGCAAGTACTGTGAGTGCTCCTGTTATGTAATAATACTAATATTTTAAAAGAAACACGTGCATTGACTTTTTTTCTACTATCCCTTTGAGGAAAAACATAAAAACCAAATCACCAAAACATCTTTCTTTTTTTTTTTTTGGAGGGGGGGGGGACGAACGTGAAAGAGCTGATGAGGCAAATTTCTGCTTACGACTCAACCAAAAATAAAGAAACGAAAGGGAGATTTATTAAGGCAGTGCGCCTCTGCTGTTTTTATGCACGTGCCGCGTTCAGAAAGGTCAAACTACACGATAACAGTTGATAATGAACTAGAACTTTCCAAAAAAACATATAATAATATCTATATAAAAAAACGGACTATTAATGTTGAAATTCCTCACCTTCTCGCGGCAATATACGCTAGCTAACAATTATAGTATTATTTTTTTAAATACGTCAGTTTGCCATGCTGCATACGATACGATTTAGAAAAGAAGTCCTGTTTCCTAAAACTTCAGATGGGAGCGGTGGTGCGGTTAGGGATGTATGAACTATGATAGTAAAAAACATTTAACATGATATGATAATACCGCATTAACCAAGGTATGACGTTCAAATGGATAACCGCCAATATTAACTTGCGTGTACCGCCTTATTAAACATAGATGTGAGAATTTAAATATTTATTACAATCTATACTGCAATATAGATGGCATAGAATTGATTGGATGAAATCTGTATATAATCAAAGCATTGATTATTGTAACACTACTTTATGCTTGTTATAACCACCACTATTAAAATAAGTAATAATTATAATTATATAAAAATATACACTAATTCACCGGGTATGTAATATTTACTTTTGTAATTATATTCCACGTAAAGACATTTCCCAGAATACAGGCTTTTGCCAGAAAGTGTTTGCCCGGGTAGGATGCCTACCACTAATTTATAATCAGATTAACGTTTCCAAACACCAACGGCAAAAGCAATTATAACAACACGAAGGAAGAGGACAACAATAACGTCAACATTATTAACGTCAATCCCATGAAAGAAACACTATAAAAATATTATAAAAACACACTCTCAAGACGTCAGGTGTTCGGCGCGCCGTGCTGACCAAATCAGGGTGCGACGAAAATTGGGGGTGATGCTCGCAGCGCGCGTCCCCCTAAAACCGCCTGAAAAGTACAAGCATTACACAAAATCTTCAATTTGACTCGAGCGACATGCCACGAGACCCACGCACTCGCCGAACAATAGACCGGCGAAGACAAGCCAAGTGCAGGGCCGGGGACCGGCAAGAAGCGCCCGCCACTCTCTGTACGGGAAGAAAAAAGAAAGGTGGGAGCCTGCGAGCTCGAGCCGCTTTTATCGCTGATTGGGCTTGTCAGGGTCCCAGCCCGCCTTCAACCTCATCGGCCCCCTTTCCAGCGTGACTCGCGATATTTTTTTGTTTTATTTCTCGCGTTGTCCAACGACGTCGTAGAAACGACAAAGAAAACGTCGTTGTCATGAATGAGTTAATGTCGGACGCCATTTATTATAGACGGCGACGTCGCACAAGTCAAATTAGAGTGAAAGTCTCAAGCCCGTGCGTTTCCTTTTTCTTTTCCTTTTTATGTTACTTACCGTTTCGAGCACCAACAAGGACACTCGCGTGACATAGTTGTGCCTTGTTGTTGAGGACTGGGATAAAAACCACCGGTTACTTGCTGCTAAAGGCGCTGCCATCCGTCACTTTCGGCTTTAATAAAAGCCTCAATGTTGACAGCCTTAACACAATTTAAGAGAAAAAAAACACAAATTTACAACCACATTACTTCAAGGACCGGGCTGTGGGACGTCTACGCGGATATAAAAACATACGCACAAATTGATAATAATCAATCACTCTCCAATCCTCCGTTTTTGTAAATACTATCTCTGTTCTAGAGTCACGGCCGTAACAAGTATCAACAAATATATATTGGTTTCGAATGACTTGGAATTGAGTACACAAAAAAGTCATAATGACTTGGTGCATGTGCCCACAAAAAGTCATCTGCAATTTTCGTAAATTCCTTATGTTAACAGTGATGGCCGACAATACAGCAATATCTTTTCGTTGTCATACGGTTCTTTCTTTGTTAATATTATTTTGAGTAAAACAAAAGAAAAACAGCAGTACGACATTTTAGCCACTTAACGTTATACTTTACACTTTTGTCGCTTTAAAAAAAATAGGACTGCCTCGTAAACATTTTGCTGTTCAACGTAGTGAGCATATGCCCGACCGGTTGACTTCCTATAGTTTCCAAAAGATGCCTAAATATATTTCGTGTAGTTTATGGCTATTTCGGAGCCGCTCTTGAGAACCAGGGCCATAAAAAGTGGAATATAACTGGTACCTACAAGGTGTTAAAAACGTAGCTATGGTTTGTTGCTGCATAAAAACAGCAAGATAAGCCTTAAGCACGAAAATGAAACTCCACGCAATGCCCAACGCACGGAGGCGCACCGACGATTAAGCGGATTTTCGTTTTCGCAAGCTGTAGGTTAATTTAAAAAGTTATCTGAATAATGCTTGTTCCTTTTCACGGCATCAAAAACATTATGCAATTGTGGAGACCGTAGAGATATTTTAATCCGCTTCTAGAAATTTAAAGGTGGTTTATGAATTGCAACAACTCAGGAATGGACGGTATTTATAATACGTATTCAAAATACCACCAGTATTCTGTATCTTATATTTAATCACATATTTCGGGATATACGTGTAAAATGTGTCAATACAGAAAAATCGGTAACTAAATACTATTTGAGGCCCTCTTATTCGCGACTTGAAAGCATATTAGGCACTTGGTTGTTTGCACAGCAACAGGCTAGTCATCCCTTGAGATATAATACCACTGATTCTCGCAGCAGACAGACAATTTGCTAGTGCTATACGGTTGCTAAACTGTGGTATTTAAGGTACTTACGTCAGTCAGCAGTAACTACGCAACCCCACGCCGGTGTGACAAAGATTCAGATGCAAACGGATAAGAGGTTTGACTTACGTGTTATTCGGTGTGAACTTTCACCCGACGTGATTCGTTCTGTTGCGCGCTAAAACACTCTGCCGCGTATCAGTGAGAATGTTAGAATGGGTTTGAATAGGTATGATTCCAAGTCTGTAGATGTTGAACCATTTCAGTATAAGAAAGGACCGATTATCACATTGCTACAAATGTTCTCCTGTGTTCATATTTGGAGATGCACGCCTCAGTCACTTGCACGCTTAGAACACTTTTCCGAAAAAATAATATTCAGGGCTAATTTTTTTTTTTTTCGGATGAGGCAGCCTAGTAATTTACGGAGGCAGTCTCCGAAAACGGAAGCACCTAATTATACACGGTGACTTTTCTACTTTCACACACTGCTCATGCTTGAAGAGTGTGCGAAATCTCAGTATCACTAAAAAGGTCGTCTTTGCTAAGACAAAACAAAAAAACAAAACAAAAAGGTTACTTCTGGTTCAAATATTCAGTAAAAACGAAATATAGATAGCAAGTAAGAATGAAAGAAAGAGAAAGAGAGAGATCGAGATAGGGAGAGAAAGCGAGAGAGAGACTGCGAAAAATACTAACCGGAGTGGGCGGGGCCCAGCGATCAAATAAAGAGTAACTCGATCTCGGTGGAGACCCGGGAGAATGGGATTAGGGCCTGAGCTTTATGTGCCCTGCAAAGCTGGCTCCGTCTCCGTGCGACCCTTGCTGCGGGGAAGCCGCATTGCGGGATGACCGCTCCTGTTTATCTCGTTTCCACGGTGTGCACGCTGGCGAGCCCCGCGATTGACGGATGATGCCCGTCGGCGATCTGACGTTTTCCGATTCCTGGTAATCCTCAGAACGCTGCGGCGGCGCTTCACTCGTCAATTTGGCTTCTGTTCTCTCCTGCTTACTGATGGGAGGAGCGCGACGCTTCCTCTTTGGGCGCTTTAATCTGGAATTACAGTCTTTAAAAAGAGAAAAGAAAATAATTTTTTTTGTATAATTAATTTATTTATTTGACTGATATTCACATTAAAAATAGACCGTTTCGTGTTGTTAGGAATGGCTAAACTATAAGTTATAGAATTTGAATTTTCAACATAAAAAATATATTGCGAACAATTTGAAAGAGAAAAGAAAAAAACACGTTACTTGCAGTAGAATGGAGAAAATGGTTCATTGAACTACAAGAAGTCACTAGATCGGGTTTTCATCATATTGGGAAAATTACCGAGCTTTGTAACCAATCGGAGTTCTTAAAAGAGAGCAGTCACAATGTTGGGCGAAAATTGGGGAACTCTTATGATCTTCAAATTAAAGTGCAAACGATAGTGTTTGGGTAAATACAAGTTGTATTGTTAAGAGCATTTTTCTAAAATATATAAAATATTACCCTTAATTTATTACTCATCTAACGCATCTGAAATATTCAATAACGCAACTAAAAAGAGTCTCATCTTCACCAATTGCTAAATAGTCTAAAATAATTAATCGTTTGTGCATACTTTGTGATCAGGAAATTTATCACTAGAGAAATTCCTGAGTTGGTTCATGTTTCCAGCTCCGATTGAGTGTCAAGTCTCAAACTGTTCATCACGAGAGAAATCACGTAATTAGTTAACGTATCCGAACTATTTATTTTAGTAGGTTTTAATTTACAAATATATGCTAACATTACCATTTTATCAAATACTTCGAAAAGCATATTTTAAGTTTATTTATAGTTTACTCATAGTATACATACTTTTAGTGTGTGTATTTTAGTTATTAGAATTTGTCGCTGTGTACAGAGTATCGATGGGTTGATAATTGCACATAATATGTGCTCCAAAAATATATAAGATATCTAAAAATTATATTGCACTATACAAAAACAAATATATTTTAGAGTACTAACAAGCATGTTTCGTTAGTACGGACACTTTCGCTCCTCAAAATATCGACCATAATGTATAGTAAGACGGTGACTTTGGCGAGTTGGTAATCGTTGTACATTATGGGGTTAAGCAATTCAAAAAACGAGAATAGGTTTGTTTTGTCGTGTGTGTGTTTGTGTGTGTTTTTACCGTTGTTTTCATTTTTTAGCTGTTTAATTCCATCGTTTACAATGGCCAGGACCGGGCGTCGATTAAATATTTTATCTCAACTAATCGCCACCCTTTAATTGATAAATTATTTGATTAACCGGTTTCGTTTATTGCCATGCATATTAGTTTTCGAAAAGTCAAAATCAAATGTGTTTTCCTCTACTGAATAGGTAATAAACGGCTTAGTAAAATTTGTACTTTAAATCAACCTTGTTGTGTGGTTGGGAACAATCAAAAGATAGCCACACTCACAAATTATTGCTACGGCCACAGAGGCAAAGAAATTCGTTAATATTATCCGGCAATAGCGAACTTCTTTGATTGTTCACAATAGTATCTAATGCGCTAAACGGACACTCGCACGGCCTCGGAAGTAACTGGAGCATGTATAACCTTCTCCTTTTTTTGGAGTTACAAATCTCGCCCCTGCAGTTTACTTTAGGTAAAAGTTTCGCCTAATGTTTGCCTTCATACTCGGGTACTCGTTCATGTCTGCGTAAGGAAAGTGTTAAATTACTATTTTTTGTTTGTCGAAATTAAACCAATTAACCGGTTATAAAATTAATCGCGATTAAAGCATTATTCGATTAATCGGTAGGTTAATCGATCAAGTGCCCAGCCCTCAGGATAAGGCGTTCGCGACTTGCTACGTCCTAGCTCTGTTAAATTTCCGGTGATTAGGGTTTGTTTCGTAACAGATTAAAAAGTGAGTGTAAGTTCAACTCAGCGCGTCTGGCGAAGGAGTTTGCCGCAGACATTTTTGAAAAGCAACGTTTGTAATCGTGGCGTTCATTTCCTAAAATGCACTAAAAGACCCTTTCAATTAAGCAGTTTCGCGCGGCTGTGAACGATTCGCTTTGTCCAAGCTCACATTGTTTGGTGTCAGTAAATAAACGAACCCTTATCCTATTTTCTCTTTTTCTTGCGACAAAAACAAAAACAAAAGAAAAAAATGTCATGACCAAAGCATGTTTAGAATCGCCGGATTAAACGGCTTGGCGAATAAGATTTTCTTTTTTTTTTTATTCTTGGGGGTTGTGCAAATTTTGTACTGGATTTCGAGATTAAGAAACTTCCCTGCTAACGATTAAAAAAAACATTTTTTTCTTGCTATTTGTATAGTGCTTATGTGCTGGTGTGCGTTTGTAATATTATCTCAAATATAGTGTACATTCATGCCTTTTCTCTGCTGCTATCGTAAATGCAGAGGTCTGCCTCGCAACATCTGAGTTACCTTCTTTTTTACGCCTTGAAGTTGAAAAAAAAAACTAAACAAAAAGAAAGTTTTATTTTGATTGAATTGAGAGAATGACCCAGTCCCCTTCTTCCTTTCTTCTTTTGGGTGCAGTTGCAGTAGGGCTCGTCCCTCCGGCGACCGGCTCACGACAGGCCCCCGGCTAAAGACAGGCGAGGTCCGCGCAAGGAACGGCGCCCTCCTGCGGGGGCCCGGGAGCGTCTGCATCTCCGCCCAGGAGCCCGTGAGCAGCCATAGGCGACGTCCACGCCGCTTCTGCCTTCTTCGCTTGCGCCGTCGCCTCCCCACGCGCCAGCAGCAGCACCAGCAGCAGCAGCAGCAGGCAAGCAGCAGCAGTAGCAGCAGCCCCGCCGCAGCCACCAACGAAGCCGTACAGGTCGCCGCCGCCAAGCCCCCATGGGCCTCCCTCGTTGAGCTCAATCCCAACGCTGTCTTCGGCGTGGCGCGCTCCGCTCGGCTGCGTGCCCCAGCCGCACCAGGTGAGCGGAGAGGCGACGGCAAGAAACCCGTACCGCCATCTCTACTCCTCCGTCTTTGAGAGGAAAACATTGGAGGGCTTCTTTTTGGTGTCCCCTCGAAATCCGTGCATTCCTAAGCTGAGACTGCTGCAGTGGAAGCTACATCCTTGCTGGGCCAGTCACGCGTATCTCTGTCGCCACCTGATCACGCTCCCGCCTATACATACGTAGAAGAGCCGGGTCAGGTGACGAAAGGGAGACTGCTGATTGGTCCGGCGCGGAAGTGGCTCCCACCGCTCTCTCAGCTTAGGGCTGAATGGAGTAGAATACGGTGGCTGGTACGCGTCTCCAGCTTGTGTGTTTACAGCATCAAAAAAAAAAAAGTTGCCTTTTGATATTTGTTTGATGACGTCATACAAGCGTCATGTTGTCGCCGGCCGCGTTCCTGGCGGCGTCACAGAGGCGGTGGTGTATGTGGCAGACGTCTGTTCGGACGCAGGTCGCTCTCCAGTTTGACAGTACATGGAAGCTTCGGTAGGCGGGAGTTGGGACGCTGCGATGACAGCGACACTCGCGTACGCTCGTGCTTTTCGCCAGCATTTCTACGACCAACCGCCAGGTTCGCGACGTCCGACAGCATGACACTCCGGCTTTTGCGACGTCAGTTGTTGCCACTTCAGAAGCCTTTTCGACGAATGGGCGGGACAGGACGCTAAACACACCAGTTGGAGACGCGTTCCAAGCATAGAGTTATTATGATGTACGCTAGGGGTTTAACTGGCGCTAGTGTACTGTCGCAAATTGAAGCAGACAGCAACCAGTCGAAAATTGCCTTCCGCTAATGCAATTCTATGGGGAAAAAATGAGCGGATTTTTTTCCTGCGCTCGATTATAAGAAGCAAATATCCCGAATTATTTTGTACGTGTTCGGTAGCTTGGAACATTTCTGCCAGGCAGGCGGAAATAATTAGGTTGGTACGGCATTTTTCTTTCCAATTCATTGCATTAAAAACGGTTCTAAAACGGCTTCGTGCATGTATTTATGTGCACTGTCGGACACTGTTAGCGCGAACACGACGCCGGCGCTTTTCATCATGGGGGATATACGTGCCAAACGACCGAAATACATCGTTAGGGCCAATGAAGACGGCAATAATTACGCAGTAACACTTGACCAGTAACTCCCTGCGAATCCACGATCAAAATAAATTAAAGGCCACGTAATACAGTCTGATTATCAGTAAGTAAGTACCGCTTTATTCTTTCTGCTCTGTGCGAAGATACTTGTTTCATGTTCAAAACATCACCCGCACGCTCGAAATCTGTGAGAGCATGTGCCCAATAAAATCTGCCCGGTTGATGAAATTATAAAGAGAGACACATTTCATAGCCCACGCACTTTGTTCTTTACGTTTTGAATTTTTTAAGCGCTCGTAAAGATGCAAGACGGAGTCATTTTTTTATAGCCACAAGACTGGCATTGCAGCAATGTATAAGCGTCACCGGAATGCTGGTGAACCTTGAACACACTCTATACTCCCTTCGATTGTTATTTTGCTTAGAATCGTCACTTGTTTTTACGCACCTGCTGTGAAACACCGGTTTGATTATTAAACCATACCAAAGTTAAACATCGTTCACTGAGAAAGTAAAATGTGCTAACTAAAGCAAGTACACGTTTACAGTGTTAATAAAGGGACGTACTATTCGAAACGACCCATATGATCAAAGTGCTCCATGTTATTCAGGCGAAGAGACAAAATACACGTGAGTTTTTCCGTAGGAATGCACAGGAGCACCGCAAAAATAGACTGTTTGCTGACTGCTTCAATTTGCGTCACGGAAGTCGCCTAGTCACAAGCGCCACTTGAACCTCTAGCGTACATTATAATAACTCTATGGTTCCAAGCCTACTACCCTTAGTGCACGGCGCAGGTAAGCGGTAATGCAATTAAACATTTTAGAAAATCAAAGCGAAATCGAGCGTTCCGATCTTTTTTTAAATCTTTATGACGAACAGAGTTGATCTGACCTCAATCGAATCCGCATTCTACACCGAATGGAGGTGCTGGGGAGAGATCGTTGACGCCTCGCTGCTTGCAGGAAACACCATTTCAATAGAGAAGACGCAGTGCTAAACTTTTCAGCGTTGAGGGCACAGATCGAACTTGAGAAGTACGTCAGCGCTCGGCTGGGACTCATAACCTTGCTAGTGAAACACGATACTCAGCTGAACGGTGACTCAGCACTCGTACCCAATCTGCGTCCCTCGTTGGCATCTTGTAGGTGATGACGAAAGTTCGGCACTACGGCCGTCCTATCTAGGAGAACGTTGTTACAGGCCGCGTAATCTTGACAGCTGGTCAGATGTATTCACTATACAACCTTTTGAAATGCAGATTTTAAGTATTTAAGGGCAAGTTTCAGAGAGGGAAAGGTATTGGTTCGCCTGAGCATGTTTTGTAATTCAATATGTTCAAACCTTTTAACTTGAATTGGCGATAACTACGGCTAAACACCGAATTAAAAACAAAAGCCCAATCATTCACTAATTTTTATTAGACAAGTGAATCAAGTAATCGATTACGCTGACCTTCGGGCGTAATATCTAGAAAGTGTCGAGAGTACACATTTTGATTAGAGAACGGTAATGGCATTCAAGAGTGCAGCCTGCTAAAATGAATGCATTCCTTCCAAGTAGGGAAAAAGGTATTTCTACTTTCTCCTCGAAATTTCCAGCTCAGACCCGAACGGATTTACGTATCAAAATAATTACCGTGATTCTTTTTTCCGACGGCACCGCGCCCCGTGGAGAGATAGTGCAACCAGCCTCTGCTGCGTCGCGCGATGACAGCTCAGCAGAGGTTGGTTGCACTATTTCTCCATGGGGCGCGGTGCCGTCGGAGTCGAGATGCGCTCCGATAGCAAACCGAAACTTAAAAACCCGTCGAATTTGTGCGGTTTTTCAGAAAGCCGTAAAATGCTGCGCGTGCCTTGTATCGTTGTGCAATTTGTTGATTTAGTATTTTTCAATAATGCTGAGCAATTTTCTAATTGAAACCATGTCCTTAAACACGATAATAAAAAATAATTACGCAAAAATAATTAACAATCTAATTATCCTGGAGTTTAATCATTTTCCTAGATAGGCCCCTGGCCCAGGACCAAAACGATACAAGTATTTATTTGTTGCGACGCGTAGTAGTTTTCGCAATATCGATTTTGTCCACCTTTCGTGAAACACCCTGTATATATGCATATATAGAGTACAGTTTATATCTACGTTTCAAAAGAATACTAAACTGCAAGACCTATGAAGTGTATTTCTTTTATGCACTTCAATAGATAAGACTATCAATTCAATAAAAGTAGTTATAAAAACACTTCACATCGAAGCAGGGGGATATTTCATGTAACACAAAACCTAGGCATAAAATCACCGGGGCATATTTACGTGAACCGAAAGTGTAGTGTAGGTATAATGGGACACAAATAAGAGAGTTACGTATATCGACGACCGTACACGCAAAATAATTATTAAATCTGGAGCAATAATAAATGGCTTGCATTGACGTCGCATCAGCCGCCATTGTTATCTACCATTCTCTTTTTTCCGTACCTTCTGCAGCATACACTTGTCACAATCGAATTTGTCTTCTCGGACCGGCTTGCCCAGAAAAGTAGATTCAGTGATGCTGATTATATGCTGCACAAGGTACGAAGACAGGAGCAGCTTACGGAGCAATGGGGTTGGTACGGTGCCGTATGACGTCACGTGCAAGGCATGTATAGCTGCTATATGTCACTCTCCAACCACGTTGCCAAACCATATAGCAAGTAAGGCAACAGGTTTATGTGTAGCCCATATCAAAACAGAACAAATAGCAGAGAGGCGTGTAGTAAAGTGAGCACTTTTTTTTTTAAGAATCATCATTTTGCTTTGAAGTTCAAACAAGAAGGAAACGTGAAACTAGCTGTTGAGCGTTGCCTGCAATTAGGAGGCGTCTTCGAAGATCGGCTATTAATTTTGCTGACAAATCCTTTCCCAATGGTTAACATCAAAACTTGGGGGACGCTTAAGCTTCGCCTTTAACAGCGGAACGTTATAGCGTTATCGGATCCCGTTCTCAAAGCCTTCCCAAATAAACCCTCGCTTGTTTCCAAGGCGTGAAAGCGTGTGTGCATGGTAACGTCACGTGTGACGTCATGTCACGTGACCTATGACATCACACGTGACTGCTGACGTCATGACCCTATCGACCCGCTAAATTTAGAGGACAAATGTCCTCTACATTTCACGGGAATGTTGTCTGCTAAATTTGTGGGGAAAAGTTTCCGGTAAATTTGGCGGAAAAACATTCAACTACACTTGGCGGGAAACGTTTTCGCTAAGTTTGGTGAGAACATTTTCCTATAAATTTAGCGGGAAACTTTGTCGCTAAATTTCGCGGAAATATATTCCGCCAACTTTAGCGGGTCGATAAGGTCATGACGTCAGAACCACGTGTGGCGTCACACGTGGCTGCGCGCGTTGCACTATGGGAATTTTTGGTCCCACCGACGCCGACGCTGACGCCGACGCCGCATTTTCCATGGCACGAGCTCCTGAACGCAGTCGCGTTTAAAGTATATCTAAGGTTTTTAATCATGTATATAATCCTTATTTAAATGTATATGATTGTACAAGTACATGTACATTCGTGGTTGTTTAAAGATATAGACATTTCGCTAAACTACCCAAGCACCACAGGAAGTGCTGGGAACGTACCTACACGCGTGACACGCGCTCGCCCTCCCTGTATAAAAAATTGAAATAACCAAAATAAGGCATTGAGGAACGTTGTGCGAAAAACGATTTTTTATAATATTTTTGCTTTCAAATAGTTGTTGCCACAGACGCCAGCACGGGCAGCGCGTGTGCCTACGTTCCCGGCACTCCCTTTAATGCTTGAGTACTTCAGAAAAAATATCGATGATACTTAAGACAGCTTACGGGTAAGAATGCGAAAGCATTCGGACCTGCAGCGCATTCCTGCAAGCAGCGCGCCAGGTCTTCCTTTTTAACACTGCGCTCCGGCGGTGACATCATCCACTGCGCATGCGCGGCCCTCCCCCACCCCCACCCCTTCGCCCTTCTCGGCTCCACGGCTTCCGTCACGAAGCATCTGATAACACGCGTCGCATGCAGCCAATGGGAATTTGTTGCTTGTTTCGTTGCTACAGACTACAGGCTTCGCTCCATGGGACAGGGGAATTTAGGTGCCGTTTTTCGCGGCTTCAAAAGCTGATAACGCAGGTTCGCTCCATGGGACAGTTTATTCTCTCGCATTAACAAGTGTCTAGGAAAGGGGCATGAAACGATATCGGCTTGGAATGGTCATGACTTCGAAGAGGCGCATTGGTCCTAGTCTGGCCCAAGTATATTCGCACAGACCGCCACTGGATCGGAAGCTCCTTTGTCGCGGTGAAATTGCGAGGATAACAGGGGACTATTTCTTTCTCTCTCGCCTTCGCAAAGCTTGACGACGTAATTTTGGGATCGAAACCACCCGCATGACGACAGTCGAGGGCGGCTCAAGGATTGGACACGAGAAATGCTTGCGCACCCGACTTCGGCTCGTAAACATCAACGCCTCGGCGGACGATCGGGTAGTGGATCGTGTTTAACCACTGCGATGATGAAAATAGCCGAACTCTAACAATGCCTGGAGCTGAACACGTGTTTTCTACTTTGCCAACCCCAGCGCGTGACTGTGATTGACGTTGGCGGTATAGGATAGGCACCAGGCCACGTGGCCACTTGTTCTGGCTCCAAGTTGAGGGAATGAACGGGCCTCATATTTCTTGAATCTTAGAGCGCAGTTCTTAGGCTCCCGTTTCCGGCTTGAGCGGCGTTGCCGTCGCCGTTGCCGTTGGCGTCGGCGTAACCACTCGCGTTGCATTATGAAAATAATGCAAGCGGGCGTAACCGCGCGTTGCATTACGGAAAACTTTCGCCGCTAAATTTACCGGAAAAGTTTCTCCGCTATTTTTAGGGGAAAATGTTTCCGTTAATGTAGAGGAATTTTGTTCCACTGAATAGAGCGGGGAATGTTTTTCACTATATTTAGCGGGAAAATTTTCCCGCTAAATATAGCTGAAAATTTAGCGAAAAGTTTCCTGCTAAATTTAGCGGACAGGAGCAGGGGAGGATACGAAGGGGGAGGAGGGTATACCCTCCTTTTCGTCCCCTCCCCTCCTCCTACCCAAGTGCTGCGCTCTATTTCAATCTTACAAAAAATTGTGAAGTCTTTCATTTTTTTTCTTTGGCGTTTGCCATTGCCTGGAAAGAAAAACTTAGGCAAGTTTATTCAGTTACTAACATTAGGAAGTGATTCTAAGTAGTATTTAGCGAAAGTAGAAAAAATAATTTCTTGGCTTCTTTATTTGAGATTGAAAAGAAAATCTAACCTTTGTGCAAGTATGGATTATTTGAATTCTAGGACAGTCGGCGTTTCCGCATCGCATCAATCGTTGGTGCACAATTTTTCGTTAAATAAATAACTTACCCAATATTTGCTCGTTTACCGCAAACGTACAACAGGCCATGCGCGTCGGAATATCTATATATATTTGCACAATGTGCATTCAAAGAACGTGAATCCTTCAGAGTTTTAACGACAGGAGGCATTACGGGCTAAAAATAAGCCCTGCACTCTGCTCTCCTCGAATTTTGTCCCATTTGAACGAGTTTCGAAACGTCTTGCCGCGTTACGTCTTTCGTGCTAGTTACTCAGGACGCGGCTCGATGACGCAAGATTTTTCAGAGACGTTGTCCGTGAAAAGCTTCGTAGCTTTGAGGGATACAATTTCCCACTCCAGTCACTCACAACGTAAGGAACGCTGAGAGTGGCGAGCTCCGAGTGTCCTTCGCTTCGCAGCCAATGAGGTGGCCGCGACAACTGGTGAGAACACCAAAGAACGAATCACAGAGCTAGAGGCACGTAGATTAATGTGCCGCACCCTGCGATTCGTAAGCCGTCAGTGACTCTACATATCGTCCCTTGACGTTTGTTAGATGGCCTTTCTTTGTGATGCTACATAAAGCCCCTCCATCATGGGAAAAGTGGCGCCATTCATTGTTGTGGAAATGCTTGAGACACATGCCGCGCGCCACTTCTGGGAAGAACATGGCGTCTCAAATCTAGCTTCAGTGCTGCGCTGTGCGCGCGCCATGATGTTCCCAAGGGCTGCACGTTGCACGTGCCTCGTGCATCGATCAACCTTGCGCTACTTTTCAAACATGCAGCCGCTTTAATGCTACATGCACCCAATAGTTTCAACACACACCACACAGAAAAAAGAAACGTTGTTGAAGGACTTAGAAGGCGCTATAATAGACCATTTGCTGTCTTACCCAAGCATCAAGGAGAATGCTGGGATTTGTGTTCCACGCGCCACACGCGCACGCCTTTCCTGTATAAAAGATTCGAAGTAAATAACCAAAAGAAAGCATTGACGAACGCGCGTGCAAGATGCCATTTGTTTTAGGTTTTTGCTTTGGAAAAATTACTACTGCTGAGGCCAGCACGTGCGGCGCGTGGAACACCAATCCCTGCATTCTCCTTGATGCTTGGGTAAGACAGCAATAGGTCTATTTCAAACATTCGAAATGTGCACAAAAAAAACCGACTTCAACATGAATTTTTTAAATTTAAATACCATTTAAAAACAGGAAACGATTTTTCTAAATTTCTTTTTATGAAATACAGTTGATGCCTGGGTTGAGATTACCTTTAAAGGGTAGCTGAAGAGGTTTTTGAAAAAAAAAACTAGTTAAGGATCAGTCCTACAGTATCTTTATCCCGTGAATTTGAATATAAAGTTCGTTTTACTCGAAGACGTATCTACACGCGAGAAAACACGAAGCACTTCCGACCAGTCGTTACGTCATAAAAGGACGTTTCGGTCGCCAAGCTCGTATCGCTCGTGTGGGCAGCGCGTGTACACGCGAGCTTGCCAGTATATTCTCCTGCACTGACATCAGCCGTGACGTCTTTTTCTGACACTTTTGAAAATTGCAAGAGCGCGCGTGCATAGTTTTGGTAGGCGCTGAAGATGCGCGAGGGTGGAGATTCCGAAAACTCCTTTTATGACGTAAAGCCCCGGGAGGAGGGGCTTCAGTGGTACTTTGAATATTAATTTCTGCATCCTCCGTGCACCGAATTGAAAAAACATAATCTTGATATTCGTGATCCTGAGGACAGATTAAGACAATTCAGGTGTTTAACTGAAATACGGAACCGCTTCAGCTTTCCTTTAAGCATATACTACTCGTACATCATCCAAAAGACAGTCTGCAATCACGAGTCAGCGCAATATTCGTGGTTTGAATGCCGCGCGCCCAAGTTTTCTCCTTGAACTCACTGCCACGCGGCGTTCGAAGCAGGAATCTGGAGGTGACTCGCTTCTGAATCTCTATGCAGTCTGTCTTTTGTATGATCTATAAGCAGTGTGATCCCGGCTTTAGAAACATAGCACAGGAAACATAACATACCGTTATCAACATACTTTTAGTCTGGGTTTATGGGACGCGAGGAAAAGGGAGCATCTCGTGAGACTAAATCAGACATCTATGTGTGAAACAGTAAAGCGACATGATAAGTTATGATCTTCAAATATATCACGTTTCGTGTCGTGTTACTTTTTTCACGCGGAGATGTTTCATTTTCTCCGGGTCCCATAAACTGGAGCTGAAATTATGTTGATATTAGAATAAATGATGAAGGTGGTATTCTAGTACAATCTCAAACTCGCTACGTCCAGACACCAAGAATGCCTTGTGTTGTAAGGGAATTAGGCCGACGATCTTCTGAAAAATAGTAGACAAGAGAAACAAAATGTGGGGACATTCTAAGCTCCGTATATAGATGTGCCGCATGTACTTCGCGAGTCCAATCGTTTGAAATGTATGAAGTATAATCATCATTTGGTGTCTGGTATTTGCTTGATTTCTTGTATCATCGTTGTTTGAAGTTCTAATTTATATTTAGGTGGTTCCCTTTTATGAGTCAACATACGGAAACATTTCTTGAGGTGTCGCGTAAAAGCACAAACAAGCAATTGTACATGGGGACGGGCTTGACATAGGTAACCCTTCGGCGAAAAAAAAACGATTTACGAAAACAAAGTTACATATATGATGACATTTCTCTTGAAACGAAAGACTAAGTAAAGCTGCAATGTACTGGGATAAAAAAAAAGCAGTTTGGCGATTCTTGTGTTATTTGTCTATTACGTTTGATTTGTTTTTCCGCTCGGCCTTTTCTGGTTTGTTTCCGGTGGTTTCCTCGACAATTACCAAAATTTTCCGACCCATTGCGGCAATGTCGGGAGTCCTTTCGTACTGCAGCATTAACCTGTTCAAGTCATAAGAGTTGCGGCATAGATGTTCTTTGTTTGTATTTTTGTTTTGTTTGTCTCTTTAACGTTCGTGGTTTTATCGAAGGCAGAAACTAATAAAAGCGCGCCGCCAAAAAAAGAAAAAAAAAGAAAGAATCTCGTTAAAAAGAGCAAGAAAGCAAAAAGAGAACGGTGGTCTGACCTCTCTTCTTGGCTGTCGTGCTTGACGCACGTTTGGGAGAGAAAACTTTTTTTTTCTGGTCTACGCAATGCTCGGGTTTTATTATGATCATTACTATTATTTGGTGCGGGGAAATAAAGAAAGTAAGAAAAGAAACAGGGTAAGTTTGGACATAGGAAGAAGGCTAGATCGATGAAAAAGTTCATAAACGTGTGGCTCCCAGGTCCTCCCTCGTGAAGAGAGGTCTTCTCTGTTCTTCAGTACTTTTAGTTATCACCCTGGGGCAAAAACGCCATAGTGATTTAAAAAAAAAGAAAAAAAGAAGCTAGTCGTAACTAAGCGATCGTTGTGCCATAAGAGCGCGGTCTTGCTCTTGAGTTTGACATTTTTGGTTGTTTTCTGACGAATGTTACTTTCCTTGTACCACCGTGAGTACCAGCGTCTTAGCTGACCGATTTCTGTACTGCGCAGTAGTAGTTTGGTTCATTGTGTGGTTTGGTCGCAAGATAAAGACGGTGGAAGATGTTTATTTGGGAACATATGTGCGACGCCGACCAGGCAAACATCGTTACTTGTTATTTTTGAGGCGTTGATTATAAAGGCCTTAGCCTTACTTAATTCTAGTAAAATCCTTTTTTTTCAAATTAAAGTGTCCAATGCAATTGTGAAATATATCTCTAATATAATCGGACCAAAAAATAACAACAACAGCTAATTAAAAAAATGTTGGTAACATTCTTTGATTATAGTGAAGGTACAATTAATATGAAAAAAATCAATAAGTGCCAACTGTATAATATCCAATAACTATGAGTTTTGCTTTACGAGTTTTACTTTCAATTCCAGAAACCTATTTTTAACACCACGCCACAAAAAAAAACAAAGAAAAAAAAACTAGTTTTTTGTTGCCGTGAGTTTTTAGTTAAAACAACAACAACAGCAAGGAATGAAAGCATTCATGCAAAGCTGGCTACCTATCCTAAAAAAATTAAATGAAAATGGTGGAAGATTGACAAGTGCAGCCGGAGTAATATTCTTAACGAAGAAAGAAAAGCGAGCTGAGGAAAAATTGGGCTAGGAGCGGGGATCGAACCCGCAGCCCTGGCCTGCGACGCCTTAACCGATTAGACCATCCCGGCCACAGGTTTCGGCGGACTCAATTCTTGACTAGCTCTCCGTGTACTGTTAGTTTCGAATTCGCTGAGCTGGGTAAACTACAGCCCTTGCTGATTTAAGGCGCATGCTAGTTACGACTTGCGGCAGTGACGTCGCACGTCATTTTAGTTTGCAAATCTCGAAAGGGGCCCGTCTTTCGATATATCTAGAAAACCAATCCTTTCCGTTGGGACAGGCTGCACCGTATATATAATGAGAGTGAGTGTAGATTGACAAGTGCAGCCGTAGTAATACTGTGAACGAAGAGGGGGAGCGTGATTATTGAATTTACTACGTTAATTTATCCCCCTTTTTTTTTTTGGCAACGGAGCTGTCAAGGGCTAGTTTCCCCAGGATCGTGTCCGCCAGCAAACAAATGATGGCACAGACCTCTGAACAGCTACCACTATCTATGAGCGAGGGCGGCAACCAGACAAACGGCTTGCTGGTTGCCGCCGTTGCTCATAGATGGCGGCAACCTTTCGAGCCTTTCCACTCTGGCTTGCCGACTTGCGGCCGGCCATTACTTCATTCCCACCATAGTACAGTTTCGCTGGTCTTCCTTCTTCACCAGAGTGGAAAAACTGAGTTTTTCTTTTTTATAATGTTAACCTAAGTTTCTGAATTGTTTCTCAGCGTTGTTATCAAACATAAAATTTAAACCCCTTTTTTGCATCCATCAACTGTTTTGTCTGTGCAACCCCTTCTTTTGCGCCTTATATTACGGAAGTTTTTGTTACTTTGTGTTCTCACAAGCGATAGATATGCATATTTGCAAATAACTGTACGCATAAAATATTTTAGAACAAATACGATGATGTTTAAATGTATTTTTAACTCGAAACCTTTGTTTTAGTTTGAAGACATGCACCTAGAAGTAGAAGTGACATCGTAATATACTGATGTGCAGGGCTTCTAGAACGGTTCGCGTCATTCTGTTCCCTTGTGCATGTTTTTAACTTGCGCTATGTTCTCGCTTTTTTTGCAAGATACAAACAATATAAGTTTCTCACGTTACCATTTTTTTTTAAATAAAGGGATGCAGGAATGTTTTTCAAAAGTCTTCTGGTTCTAATAGATATACCGGGACCACATTTTAAAAGACGCACGAGACATTTCCACCAACGCCAAGTTTGCAAGAGCAAACCATTTCATTGAGGCAAACACACACAGGCGATAATAAAAAATAAAAGAAATCCAATTTTGATTTCACTTTGATTTTCGACAGTTTTGGTATTTTTGTCGCAGCAACGCGTCGGCAGTCGTCATCGTCGAAATAGAAGTCGTTTGACATTTTAGCCGCTCACTCAAGTTCTTCCTACGTCCTTCTCCGGTTTCCATATAAACGTAAAAAAAAAGAAGACAGAATTAGAAATCCTCGAAACAACCCAAACAAAAGCACCGTTCAAAGACAAAAGATGGGCTTTCCTCACGCACTTCGCCCCATTTCGAAACAAGCGCATACGAGCGCAGCATCCGCACGGCGTAGTACCATAAAAGACGAGGGCAGCCCTCGCCTCGTCCTTTCGTTTCCAACCTGCTGTCTCCTTGTCGCAGTATCTTCCAAACGTCCGCACGAAACACAGCGGCTGCAGAGCCGAGGAAGGGGGAGGGCATCGGGCCGGTTGTCATTTCGAACGGCCCCGGGATATCTATATGGATGTATATAGGTATCTCGATAAGTGTCTCTGTAACTCTTGTTTCCCGGGGGCTGGCGTTTCGGCCCCGCGTGGGGGCCCTCCCCACGCCCTCTCCCCAGAGCCAGCGGCAGGATGGGACTGCAGCCCGCTTTGCAGCCCTTTGCTTCTTTTTGGCTCGATGTGTTTTGTTGCTTGCTCGCCCGAGTCCCGGCGACCATTTTCAAGAAACGGGCTGGGGAGATGACTTGTTTCGGGCCAGCTGGCGCTGTTGTCGAAAGTTAGAAGCTGGCAGTAGGAACGAGCATGAAACGAAAAAGAGCATAAGTGGGCCTCCCTTTGCGCAAGGCGTTCTTGCGAAGGGAGTCGAGCGGGAGAGTGAACGCCTTTCTTTGTTTCTTGCCAGCACGATGGTAAAGGAGGCTAGCTTCCGCAGACGGCCCACATGCCATTTTCTGAGATCTGCGGTTTTTAAGTGCAGTCTGTCGCATGGTGTAGGCTAAGGAGCGGGTGGGAAGGGTTGTTGCGGTGTTCGGGAAGAGTAAAGGAGGTTCCCCATACAGATGCGTGTAATCGATAAGCAGCGACTAGAAGTAAACTAGAGCACAATATATTCTCGTGAAGCAAAGCGTTAGGAAAGAAGAACATTAAAAAAAATCGATAGGAAACTTTTCACTCAGAGAAGGAAAGTAATAGTAATCTATAAGTGATAAAACAGAATATTGTGAGTCTAAAGCCTGTGCACTTTGACATTTTCACGTCAGTTGCGGGGATGATAAAGGACTGGAAGTTATTTTGAAAACAACTGAAGGCCGATTCGCACATTTGCGTTTGAGTGCGTTTGACTGCGTTGCGTCGAGAACCGAAAGCGAGTCACCGGCACATCTGTGCGTTTGTATGAAGCGTGGAATCCAATTCAAGGAATCATCTTAGCATGCGATATAAGCAGCAGGAATGTCTCGCAGCCGCAACGCAGTCAAACGCAGTCAAAGGCAATTGTCTGAACCAGGCTTTAGTCTCCCACGCCGCACATCCGCAACCTCGCTCGCCGCACAATCAATTTCTTAAGTATCCTCAAGTATTCTCAAAGCAGAGGTCAAACAGAATCGCGGTTAAATAGAGAACAATAAGGCGCAGATACCAATCATTATACTTAAGCAAGCTTCTCGATGTTTGGGTTATTAAACTATAAAATAGGTGACTAATAAACTCAGATAACGGTTTCGGTCTCTATCTGCCTGGAATCGGTAGTTCGCGTTGAGAAGTTACGCTTGGCTGACGCAGGCGTTGATAGCTATAGGAAGAGAAAGGGGAGACTGACCCGTTTAGAGACAAAAATAAAATGGATTGAAGGGGGAACCCGGCGCATGCGAATCCAGTTAGAGTGTAGTGCAAACAAAAAGAGGTAAACAAAAAGAAGTGACAGGGTGCAGATAAAGCGGCCCATCAGTCTTCCTCAACCGCAGCTTCGGGGGAGCACTATCGCCTGGAGCCCCATAATGCACAAGCACAAATGAAAGAAGAAAAAAAGACGCTAATAGCACAAAACAAAAAGGCAATGAAAATGTCATGTCAGGGAATGAACTTTCAGACTAGAAAGAAATTCGTGCTGATAAGGCCGACGCACTCGGATGAGCGGCAGTTGTGCATTTCTCTTTTTTTTTTTTTTGACTCCCAGTTTCTTGGCGTTTAGTATTTTTCTTTCTTTTTTTCAGACTCCTTGTTTTTGTTTCATTCATACAAGGAGTCTAGGTGCGTTCTTGAAAGGGTCGTTTATTAAGGTACGATGGACTCACTTTGTATTTTAGCCCGAGAGGAGACACACTCGACGATAGTTAGCAAGTTCTCCTTCCTCTTATCGGCACGTAATTTGAACGAGCCGTGGCACCCATTGCAGACATCTCACGAAAACAAGAAATTTTTCCTCGGGACTCACTTGTCACGTTTCTCTTGTACTACCACGAAACAAAAATGGTAGTACACACATAAAGGAACGAGGCCAGTACAGTCTTTGGTTTGTTTTATCCTTACGAAAGTCTTTTCACTCGGGTCGTTGATGGCGCTCTGTCGCCGGGAGTGGTGAGTGGGCGTGGTTTGATTTGTGCTTCCCTACGCACCATTTTCCATTAAGGGAATGGCCAGCCGCTAAATTAAAAGAAAGAAGAAAGAAAACGTGAGCCAGTCCGCATTGTTGGACCGAGGTTGCATAAGGTCTAGGGGCTCCTTATCACTGGACGTGCACATTTGCGGGAGTCACACATCCGAGAATGTGACCCTGTCACCTTCGCGGGAAAATGAGGCTCCATTTTCTTTTTCTTTTCGGCTCACAAAGTACTTTTTTTCATTTGCTTCATTTCGAACCAGTCCTCTCAACCTCTTCCTCCTTTCGTACTATGATCAGTTCCTTCGATTGAATATTGGAGCGCATATCAAGTGTCCGCATCTTTCCGAAGCGTATGCATTTACACAATCCACCTATATCATAAAAAATATTTAAAAAAAATGTCAACTGTGATGAAGAAAATTGAACTCATCTCTTCAATGTTTGAGAGAGAGAGGGGGGGGGGATACAACGTGCGATCTTTAACAATCGACCTTACCATATATTAAAGTCAGTTTATTGTTCACAATCTTGTTTTTCAACCCTTCTGAATATTTGAGACACATTTTTCAAAACACTAATTCTCAATTATTTTCACTTGGAAGAGGTTCTACTGAAGCATCACATATTTTTGTTATATTCACGGAAACCATAAATTCTCAAACAGTTCTGCAACTAAATGTTTCTCAGTATCGTATCCGCTGTGAAAAATGGAATCTTTAATTGCATCTAATGACTCTACGCATCAGTATCAACCTATACTGTTAAACATGTTAAAAAAATACCTGAGCAGAAAATTAAGCACAGCACTAGGATTGAACATTTTCTCAATTCATAGGTGGTTTACCAGAAGAAATTTCAACGTTGCTGGATTTACAGCGTACAGAGGGAACCATCTTTTTTTAATGTATTAGAATTTAAAAATGTTTTCTCTTTGTTTTATTGCCTCTAACTTAGTCTGCTCATATATTTATTCCATATTTGTATGAGTCTAGTTATTGACTTTGTAATTTAGTTTACAAGTTTTTTTTTATTTATCGGAGCTTTAAAAATGCTGTTTTAGTAGCGCAATAACAGTCGGGCACGCAGCCTCTGGCGCTCCATGAGTACCAGAACATTTGCCATCGCTCGAACCACTGCGAAAAAAAAAAAGAAGTATAAGGAATGACATCTACCATTTTTATTTTCAGCAATAAACTCTTTCGTGCCCAATTCTGCTTATTTCTCGCCCACATTTTTTTTATCACACAAGAAATCGGCTGAACCTCTAAAACACCTAAACTGCAGAAGAGAAGAACGAAATGGTGGACATAAAAGTTCCACAGCAAGACCATCGTCTATGGGAGTACACGGCTTTTAGCATTTACACATGCTTGTTTCTGTTTTTACCAGCACCTGTTTTTTTTCTTCTTCTTTGATTTGATATACCGGTATACTATATCGTGCTTAGACAACGAGCTTGGCGGTTTTTAGATCGTCTCTCGGAGCCTACCTACCTAAATCTTGACGCGTTTGTTTCGGTTTCCGGCTTTGATGTCGCACTATATATATATCTTCGTTTTTTTTTTTGTCGTTTATTTTGTCACATAATCTTTGTTTTGTTTTTTTGTTTCTCGCTACCTCGCACTTTGTTTTCAGCCGTGGTGCCGGGTAAAACGAAGCGTGAACGGAATCCCTATTTCGGGGAGCCCCGCAGGAGAGGAAGCAGGGGAAGAAGAGGAGAAAGGGGGAGGAAAGGATTGTCTTCCGGCTTGGCCGTAATGCACCGATCGCGTGATCAGATCCTCCTCCACGAGAAGCACTGGGCCGTGCCGAAGAATCGCGCGCGGGGGTTTCCGAGGCAGGTGCGTCGTTTCGCGGATTCTAATTGCGCGGGGGAAGGCAGGGCTACGGTCTGCCAGTATCTGCGCCGCACTAGCTGCAGCGACACCATTTTTTTTCCCGCGAGGATTCCCGTACACACGCATTCCTCCGCTAGGTCAGCAGTTTCGTTGCGTATTTTTGTGGTGCGCCTTTGTGCCGGGATATTTGGGGAAAGGAATGATTGTGTAGTTACGGCTGACTAAAGCCTGGTATGAAAATAAAATAAAAAAATATCTGAAAGAAAGGAAGAATAACTTAAGATATAGGTAAGAGCTTGTTTACGTTAAGAAGAATACATATGTTGACAATACAGATTATCAGCAGCCGTCACTCGCAGTAGTAATGAATCAAGGATGCGTTCTTGAGCTTTCCTCTTCGAAGATATTACTTATTTATATTACGACGTACCCTTGTTTGTTATATACTTCAGTTATGATTCGTCGTCGCGCGCGAAAAATGAAATTAAGAAAGAAAATGACGCCTAAACTAAAGAACAAATAAAATAATCGAATGGGGATTTACCAAGAAATGAAGCACAAATGTGCGCTCTATTTTTATTTGTGTCAATAACTTCCTATCTACAACGTGAAAAAAATAAGTATTATGCTTCATCACAAAGCAGAAAACATCAGAATCTCATTTTTCTGAGCCCCTTTCAGAATGTACTCAGTCCGACACGGTTAGCACCAAGCAAGGTGCATTTTTTCTCACTTTGCTGAGACAGCTTATTGATGAACGGAAAGTTTTATCTCCTAAGTCGGAGTCACGGTAGAGCACATTTCACTGCACTAGTCGTTGTCATGGCATCATTGTCTTTTTGTAAGAGAAACATGGAAAAATACGTTCGCGCTTAACTGTGCCACATACTGAACAATCCAAAAACAACACATATTCTACTATGCCCTATTCTTCATTTATTTGTCAATAAAGCTGGCTCGGGCTAAAAAAATAAAGGTTCAGAATTCAAAGTTTTTTATTGTTAAACAAACCAGAGTTAGTTTACTGCATGGTATATTGAAGGAAAA